>CALNHX010006658.1:0-85509 GCA_940337035.1 Agriotes lineatus
AGTAACGCCGCACGAAACTGATGTTACGGGCTAAAAGCTATTTATTTAATTAATTGCTCTAATTTTCGTTAAAGCTGATTTTTGCTTTATCTTTATTTAAACCTAAGTTTGCTTACAATAATACTGAGGATTCAGATCTTCTATAAACTATATTTCAATCTAAGTAAGCTATTTGATAAGAATTGCAGGCCTGAGAGCCCCTGGTGTGTAGGCTTCACTTTATGCATATTGGACTGATATTATCTGACCCCTCCCCAAAATTTGATTTTTGGGTATCAGTTTTTGGAAACCATTTTGGCATTCGCCATTTTTGTGCTGTTAAAGTCAGGTGTCTCGAAAATTGACGTCTTGAAGACGTAACTTTATTGGATTTATTCGAGCACATCTTATGTAGGAGATTGCATTTGTTGTGTTATGGATTCCGCGATGGTCTGGAATAGACCCCGGGAATGTTATTTGCGGTGATCTCCTAGCCCTAACTTCGTTTGGGGATTTTGCTTTAGCAAGCACATGTTTCCACTTCTTTGGCGAAGCACAGCCGTAAAGATCTAAAACGGGTATGTTGTTTTTCTAAGCTTATTCAGTTCGATTCTATGGCTACTTGCCCTTTCAGTTATTCTCGCTGGGAGCATACCTACAGTATTGCCGTGTGGTTACATACCTGCAGTACCGCTTCGCTTGTTAACGTGCCAGCAGCCCTGCCTACTTGGGGGCGAATCGAGCAATGCTCCACCAGTCGACGCCGCTGACTGTGGCCCCTTCGAGCCTGAGCTGCACGACGGGATAGCACCGGCGATTGCCGGTCAAACCTCCTGCGACAGCTACTCGGTGGTCGCTTGTTTCTTGACCTCGGCCCCTGCTTACGGCCACTACAGCCGGAGAGAAGCCCATCGCAAAGGTCTGTCAGATTATTATTTCCGTTTCGAACTCCCGAATCTCCAGCCCCTCCTGGAGACAATTGCGTGACGGTGCTGCAATGTGCTCGATAAACTTAGGATTGCTTTTAACGTGTATTCTTAAGCGGTAAACTCACCTGTGGAATAAGTTTGCTTCTGCTATTGCAAACCATATTTAGCGGTAGCTCTTTTTAATGAGCATCCAGCTAGTTAGGTTATACGTACGGAGATGCCTCCGATTTCGGACTAGATTTTATCGGTATTGTACTTTGCTTCCGATCTCGGACTAAATTTTAACGGTATTGTAATTTCGTTGTGAAGTCAAGTGCATGAAAGTATTCTTTCATTTTCAATCGTCACCTATTCCACCGTTGAATAATATTACCTATTTGCGCCCTGCCGTGCAAGAGAATTATTGATAATGTTCGCACCACGACCGTTTTAATGCCGATTGCCTTGAATTATCGTGAATTCGCCCTTACGGAACCAAAACAAGATCTTGTAGGCCCGTGATAGCGCCGGAATAAATTAATTATTAATTAAATAAAAGTTAAGCCTTGCATACTGGGTGTTCGGTTGCATTCAACGTGCATTCTAAATTTTGCTTTCAGTCTTAACAGTTGTGTCGAAGCCACGATGCTTTCGAACTCTTTCTAAGTATTTATTCAGCAGTGCATTTGGCCAAGTTTAATGTTAATCTTGTATTCTCCTTTTAATACTACTATTTTGTAACATATACATATCGTTTATAATTATTTATTTAATTTGGGCTTGCTTGTCAACTACGCTTTTATGCCCATATAAATGTAACTGGCAGTATTGTGGTGAGTTTAGCCTTATGCTTTAGTTGGTATTATTAAACTGTGATATGATCTCCCTATTGAGATTCTGTGTGTGTATTTTAATTGTGTATTGTATTTCTGTTTGCCGCAATTATAATACCTTGACCTATTTGTTTGCGTATATGATTTGTGCCTTTGCCATTACCTTTATTTTTCAGGTTTGGTTAGTAGCGCCTTCCGTAGTGTATCTTTTGTTTAGCAAAGTGCTGGGTTACTACTAGCTACTTGGCGCCCATATTTTTATCTTTCAGCTCTGAGAAGCCGTTGGCCTTTGCTTACTTCTTTTTAGTCGCCGTAACGGTAACACTGAGCTTTCTAGATCATTCATACGGGTGTGATCAGTACCCATCTACTACTCTATCTTCTCACAAATTTCTTTCCACTTTTTTCTATCCATTACTTTATTCTTCCACTCTTTAATCCCAGCCCTTCCAAGGTCTTCTGTTACTTCTTTTAACCATATCGATCTTGGTCTCCCCTTTCCTCGCTTACTACCTGGATTCCATTCTGATATCGAGAAAATTGTCTGTGCCGGCTCTCCATACGTAACCCAACCATCGCACCCTTTATGTTTCTATTGCCGTTACTATATCTTCTTCCATTTCTTGTTTTAACTCAAAGTTCATTCTACTTCTGTATTCGTTTTCTGCTACACTTACAGGTCCTAGTATCGTTCTTCAAATTTTCCTCTCCAATATTCTAAAATATTTTTCCTGTTTCTCTGTCATTGTAATTGTTTCCGTCCCATACAATATTTTTGGTATTATTATTATTGTTTTATATATGTTTATTTTTCTTTTCATTCTCAGTACTTTACTTCTTAGCATTTTTTCGTTCGCTTGAAAAGCTTTATTTCCTGTCATTATCCTTTCTTTCTATATCTTTATTTCCATCACTTGATATCGTAACCTCTAGGTATTTAAATTTACTTACAACTTCAAATTTAAGTCCCTACATCCTGATATTTTGGTTTTCAGTTTGTAATTGTCTGCTTATTCTCATTATTTTTGTCTTTTCAACATTGCTTCTCAACCCTATTTTTCCTCCTTCCTGTATTACTTATTTTAACACTAATACATCATCCGCATAAGCTATAATTTTCCTTCCAGATGTTCTTACTGTGCCCTTGTAAATTCTTCTATGTACGTATTCCAATGCAAAATTAAAAAGCACCGCGGATAGTGAATCTCCTTGTCGTACCCCTTTATTTGTTTCAAATTCTTCTGTTTCGCTGTCTTACGTTTTCACACTTATTGCTGTTCTTCTCATTGTCATCTTTATCAGCCTTCTCAGTTTAGCACTTATTCCCATTTCTTTTAATGCGTTCATCAACTTCTTTCCTATAATAAATCCACATTGATATTACCCTTAAGTTTCCTGCAGTGTCCATTAATCTTCTTTGTATTAGTGTCAACATAATTTTGTATGTGGTACTCAATAATGTCAGTTCTCTATAGTTTTTACATATTTGTTGATCTCCCTTCTTGTGTATTGTAATAATTTGCCCAAATTCCCATTCTACCGGCATTCTTTCTTCTTTCCGTATTCTTTTTATCATTATATATATTTTTTCATGTAGGTAGTTCTTTTCCACCATATTTTATAAGTTCCGCATTTATCCCATTTTTTCCTGGAGTTTTACCATTGTGACTTTTCTTAATGATTTCTTTCATTTCTTCTTTCGAAGGTGTTACTCTTATCATGTCTTATTCTGGTGTTTCCATCTTTTCATCTTCTGTCTCGATCGTTTCTGTTTGAATTAATAATCTCTTAAAGTATTTCGTCCACGTCTTCATGTATTGATCGTCATTTTCAGCCAGTTTTCCATTTACATCCTTGATTCCAGTGGTCTTTCATTTGTATATCTTGTTTTGTTCATTTATTCTCTTATAATATGCTTTCGCATTTCTATTTCTACCATCATCTTCAATGTGCTTTAACTTACTTTCCATCTATTCTATTTTTGGGTTGCGATTAATTATCTTAGAATTCTATTTGTTCAATCCTCTTATTGAAAATTACTGTTTCTTACTTAGATACAAAATGTGAAAGCGTTTGTTTTGTCCATTAAAATTATTTATGTAGCAACGGGTGAGCGAAAACAGTGGGCGAAAAAATTTTCACTCACTCATTTTGTCAATACACATAAGCTGAACATTCAACCAAATTTTCTTCATAACACTAATACACAGCAACAATATTATTTATAAATATGAATGTTAACATTACAATTGTTAAAAATCGGTTGATTAATACCAGGGAATTGATTTTTCCCAGACTCTTCGGGTTCAGCTTCCAAGCGAATTTTCTTGCTGCTGCTGTTGCCAGTATCTCCCGTAACAATTTTTTTCGCTATCTGGATTTTATTGGTCACTGACTTTTCTACATAACTCTCAGCAATGGATGAGAAACGCCAACCTCCGTGTCTTTTAAGGGTCAGGATATCAACAGAAGCATTCGCCAATAGTGTTGCCGATGTCCGCCGAAAGCAATGTCCTGTATATAGGTCGACATCCTTGATTTGCAGGTAGCTTGCTAATAATCTAGTTATTTTGGATAAAGTATTTATACCCACTGATTGAACTGTACATTTCCCTGATCGATAAATCAAGAAAAATCTTCCATCGCCAAGAGTTTTAGGACGCTACGCTGCATATTTTCGATATATCACCAAACAATTAAAATTATTTCCTTCAGCAACAGTCACAACAAAAGAACGTGGTTTATAATTTTTCGTCTTAATAATATTGACAACTAATATAGATTCTTTATCTTCAATATCAGTGGTTTTAAGGTTCACTAACTCGTCACACCTACAGGCGCCCATAACTGCCATCACAACAACCATCTTCATTAGCAAGTAAATCTCGTCGGGAGCTTGATTTAGAAATTTTCCACTTCTTTCTGATCAAATGTTTTTGCTTTCTTAGGTTGATAGCCTTTCGAATTACTTTTTAAAATAGCAAACAAGGTCTTAAACCTACAAAATTACATATATGATTACAACCAGTAAATTAATTACGAACTCTGAAACTTACTTGCTTATGCCTATTTTTTTTTAAAATAGGGTGGATTTAAGCATCGAAAATGTAGACCATAAGGAAGGGGCAGCGTATTTTTCTATTAATCCATTGAAATAACCACTACTTCTTCAATCACAATATTTACGTATCTGTTCTTCATCTACGACCGAAATGTTTCCAACTTCTTGACGTACCTGTTTTTAGATTTTTGCGGGAGTAGATTAAATGTGGCTGCATTAGCTTCTTCCAGAATGTCATCTGGTACAAATACACCGTTTTCTTCCTCCTGAAAAAACCATAACTGAGGAGGAAACCACCGTCGATTCGGAGGCTGATACCCTAACCTCCAAAATCGAAAAGGTGTCACTGCAACGGCTTTCTGGAGCACAGAGACGGAAAGCCGCAATCGAGAGGGCCAAAGCTCTTGGCGAACCCATACGCCATAGGAGGAAGAACCCCAAAAAACCTAACACAAACCGTGACGGGAGCTCACACGCTCCCACCGTCAGTGTTAAGAAAGGTGAAACAGCTGGCGGCTCAGGCGTACCGGCTACTACACCTTCTAAGAAAGGAGAAATAACTGGCGGCTCAGGCGTACCGGCTACTACACCTTCTAAAAAGAGGCAGAGGTCCGACGGGAGCACACCAAACTCCCAAACCGCGACAACTGCAAAAAAGTCCTGCACTGATGATAATGCAGTGAGGAAAGAAACCTTTAAGGAAGCCCTTAAAGGATTAAAAATGGCTATAGCTCCTCAGGACTTCCCAGAGACACGCCTGACGGAGGAACAAGCCGAAGAAGTTCAGTCCGCACTGTTGGGACAAATCCAACCCGGAGGGGAAGGAACAGGACCACAGTTCAACAGCTGCTACTTTGATAAAGATGCAGTTATCCTCGCCTGCAAGAGCGAGGAAACGAAGTCATGGCTGACAACCACGACTCCAAACCTCCAGCTGTGGGAGGGAGCTAGGCTCAGAGTAGGACCAGCCAAGGAGATCCTGAATGCGGCCAAAGTACTTATGTGGGCTCCCAAACCCTTTAGTACCAAACCGCAGAAGGATATCCTTGATCTCCTTAAGACCCAGGGCTGAAGACAGAGGACTGGCGAGTCATCAACAGTGTATCGGAGCCTAAAGGCAGGACACTGATCATGTTGATCGACGAGACATCCCTAACCACTCTCCGTAACCTGAACATGAAGCCATGTCTAGGCCTAGGTAGAGCAACGTTCAGATGTCTATCTGCACCTACCCCTGACGGACAAGATGGCGCCAGCACCAGCAAGTGTCCTGAGGCTACTGCAAGTAAACCTCCAACACAGTAGGGGAGCCACGGCTGTATTATGCAGCCGGTTACAAACCGAGGACATTGATGTGGCCCTCATCCAAGAACCATGGATAGTAAGGGGCCAAATAATGGGACTCGGACAAGCCAGAGGTGAGTTAATATACGATAAATCCTCTGATATACCCAGGACACGTATTTATGTAAGAAGGGGGGTAAAATACATGGCTCTGTACAACTTATGTTTTAGGGATCTAACAACCATTAAACTGAAACAAGTCAGGGAGGGCAACGAGAGGCAGGTAGTGATATCCTCCGTATACCTTCCCTACGATGCCATCAATCCTCCACCAAGCACAGAGTTGATGGAAACTGCAACGTTCTGCGAGGCCAACCGCCTCCAGTTCTTAGCAGGCTGCGATGCCAATGCGCACAACACTGCATGGGGTAGCACGGACACAAACCAGAGAGGAACCGATCTCCTGGAATATTTGGTAAGTAATAACTTACAAATACTTAACCGAGGTAGTGAGCCCACTTTTGTAACTCGACGTCGGCAAGAAGTCATTGACATAACTCTGGCCACGGCTGGACTGCAAGACAGAGTAATACAATGGCGCGCATCTAACGAACCATCACTGTCTGATCACAGACACATTGAATACCTCCTGGCAGATTTTGAAAAGGCAACAATAACCTATCGAAATCCCAGGAAAACTGATTGGGCTGCATACAGGGAGGAACTTGTTAGCAAGTTATCCGATGTTAAAACCCATATCCATACGCCAGCAGACATTGAGGTAATTGTGGACCAAATGAATGACGCCATACTAACCTCATATGAAAACAACTGTCCATTAAGAAAGAGACAGACCAACAGGAAGGTCATATGGTGGAATGAACACCTGGCCAACCTGAGGAAAAAAGCACGAAAACTCTTTAACAGAGCAAAAAGGACCGGAGAGTGGGGCCAACATGCCCAGGCTCTAACCGAATATAACAAAGCTCTGAGAAAAGCAAAAACAGACTCATGGAGGAGCTTCTGTGGGGACATTGAAGGCACCACAGAAACAGCACGTCTCCACAAAGTTCTGTTAAATCCAGTCGGGAACATGCTAAAACCGACACAGGAATACACAACCAGTGAAAGGGAAACCCTGGAAATGCTAATTCAAGCACACTTTCCAGGAGCACTGATGGTTGATCAGGCTAATATAACATCACAGCCAGTCCCTAGCAACTTCTCAAAGAAGCCCGCGAGAGACGAGTGGAAGGTAGCTAGGGAAGTGATCAGTCATAGCAAGGTGCAGTGGGCTGTAAAATCCTTCTCACCTTATAAATCACCCGGACCAGATGGAATCTTCCCCGCTCTACTGCAGCGGGGAATAGACCTTCTGGTACCGATCCTAATTAAGATCTTTCGCCTATGCCTAGCGGGAAACTACTTGCCACTGGCGTGGAGACCGATCAAAGTCGTCTTCATTCCCAAACCAGGACGAGCATCGTACACCCTGCCAAAGGCATATAGACCGATTATCCTAATGTCTTTCTGTCTAAAAACTATGGAAAAACTGGTAGACAGGCACATACAAGATGGGGTCTTGAAAGACAATCCCTTACATCGTAGCCAATATGCATATCAACTAGAAAAATCATGCGAATCGGCACTTCACAACCTACTCAGTAGGGTAGAAGTGTCGATAACCAACAAGGAAGTAGCCCTAGCTGCTTTCCTGGACATAGAGGGAGCATTTGATAATACCTCCTTCGAATCAATAATGACTGCAACCCTAAGACATGGCGTGGACGACATCACAAACAGATGGATAAAAACCATGTTAGAGGGACGCCAGATACAGGCCGATTTGGGAGAAGAATCCCTCAAGGCACGTGCTGTCAGAGGTTGTCCACAAGGGGGTGTTCTATCCCCACTACTTTGGAACATGGTAGTAACCGATCTCCTGCAGACACTCAATGATGAAGGGTTCTACACCCAAGGTTATGCGGATGACATAGTCATTCTCATAAGGGGCAAGTATCCAACCATCATTGCGGCCCTCATGCAAAGGGCACTGAACATCACTCAGGGATGGTGCAATAGGGAAAACCTCAAGGTAAACCCTAGCAAAACATCTATAATACCTTTCACTAAGAAAAGAAATGTAGAGGCCTTCAACAACCTTACAATCTTTGGTGAAAGAATTCAGGTTAGCCAGGAAGTTAAATATCTGGGTATTACCCTAGATGCAAAACTAAACTGGAATGCACACCTAGATAAAATAGCAAACAAAGCAAAAATGGCCCTCATGATGGGTAGACGCATGTTTGGTAAAACATGGGGACTGAAACCAATGATGGCACCTTGGTATGGTGGCCAAAGGTAGAACAAAAACAGTAATTAAAAAACTATCCAGGATACAGAGACTGGTTTGTTTGTGCATCTGTGGAGTTATGAACAGCACTCCAACAGCATCTATGGAAGCTCTCTTGGGACTAACACCTCTAGACATATATCTAAAAGGGGAAGCCCATATTGGAGCATACAGAATGAAAACCACCGGAAACTGGAACACTAACCAGGAACGGTGCGGACACAAACGGATACAGGAAGTGGGCGAAGGTAACTCCATCTTAAAAATGGGCTCAGACTACAGCCTTCCAGAGTATTCCTTTGACAAACCTTTCACTGTGAGGTACGATCGCAATGACTGGACCCAAGAAACCTCAACCCACCTGCCAAATGGGCTAGTCTGGTACACAGATGGATCCCGAACAGCAGAGGGCACGGGTGCTGGAATACATGGCGTAAGGCCAAAAGAGGACATTAGTGTATCTCTTGGGACCAAAGCCACAGTCTTTCAAGCTGAAATCTTTGCTATAATGCAATGCGTCCAGGAAAATGCAAAACGCAGGTATTCCAACAACGCATAAGCATACTTTCTGACAGTCAAGCGGCATTGAAAGCGCTTGAATCACCTCGTGTAAGCTCTGTGCTAACAAGAGAATGCTTAAATCACCTGACACTCCTATCTGAAAAGAACACTGTTTAGCTCATTTGGGTGCCAGGGCACACAGGGATAGAGGGAAACGAAGCGGCAGACGCCCTCGCAAAAGCTGGTGCATCTACCCCATTTATAGGCCCAGAACCTGTATTTGGTATACCCAAACAAAGCATCCGAACAGCGATAGAAAAATGGACCGCTAGACAACACGCTTCTCGCTGGGAAGGAAATAATTAGAACGCCTTCTCGCAGACTAACAACTGACGTCCTCCATCTAGGACGAACTCAGATCAGACGGCTGGTAGGACTAGTCACATGACACTGCCACCTGAGAAAACACCTACACAAAATAGGCATATACAGAGGGGATATACTCTGTAGATTATGTCAGGAAAAGGAGGAGACAGCCTCACACATAATCTTCGACTGTCTAAGCGTTACTCCGCAAAAGACAGCAACTTTTCGGGGGAACTCCACACGGAGCAGCTCTCACACACGAGCATCTGGTAAAAAGAGCCCGGCTAATATGTTCTAACTTGATAATGCTTAAAATGACTATCTACAGAGTTACATTGCCACACCAAAATTTTAAACTACTACTAATTTGCTATAAACAATTATTCAAAAGCATGATTACACATTTATTTGCAAGCACTCTGTATCCCCGCTATTTACTGATAGGATAGTACAAGTATAGTATTTCTAACTGTTGTTCCCTGGTCTTGACAGTACATAAACAGCTTTGAAATTTTACTTAAATCGTCGATGTCCACAGAGTAAACGCTGTTCATATGCAATAATAATTGATCGTCACTATACCGCGCCACTAAACAAAACACTGACCCCACGCACCGGAAGTGACGCTAACCGACGCCAATCGAATACCATCACACAGCGACACTTTTTAGATGGCAAATCTGCCCTTTAGATGGTTGCTGTGATGAATCTTCAGCTACCTGCACCGACCTGGAACTCCCACGATGCTCTGGACAAGACGTTTTTACCGGCCTGATGTTAGCTAGGCCCAAATCTGCACTCGAACCCACCTGGATGTCGGCTGCAACCTCAATGGCCTTTTGGATCGCTTTTACTGAAACTGGGGGCTTTATTGTAGGGCTCCGCTGATACACTTATACACGAACTTGTAAACTTGCTGGAGCTAAGCAGAATCTCATCGAAATGCACTGGCTTACTTTGGACCAAATTGATGCCTCGTATCTATCTCTGATGAAGCGCAAAGCAAAGTAAAACTTCTACAAATCACTCAGGACACATTCTCTCAATAAAACATAAGTTCTAATCAACTATTTAATAGAACATAAAATTCACTCATATTGGGAGAGCTTGGCAAAAACACAACCAACATCTTGAAGACGCTGCCTCCAACTGACTAGTTTACAGTTTTTGTTTTAGTTGCATGAAATGCCAAGCCTATTCTGATTTTAATTTGTTTATGAACGAAGACAAAGCTATTCTAAAAACATCATACTATCAATTATTTACAAGGCCTACACTATTTTATAACCAATCTGAACTTTGACTTATTACCTTTACTGGACATTCCTATACTAAATATCTGTTTTGTTGGTTATGTTATAAATTACTAATAATTATTATTTGACATACGAGACCACTAAAATGTGATCATAACAGTGCATATAACATATCTAAATAGAATGAAATCGTACATAAACAGCTTGAGCATGTGCTAATATTAATGAACATTAATTATACATGGATCGATTGATTTAATGATGTCTTAAAAACCCTAAAGTACAGCAATTTATATCACAGTTATTTCAAATTTTATAAAATTTGAAGCTATTACATATAAAGGAGACTTTACAAGTAGATTGTTTCGAACCGTATAGACAAGAAAAGTTATTGCGTTACGGATTGAAACACGAGGTACATGAAAATCTCATATCTAGAAGTGATGCACTATCGATTTTGTTATAAAGCAGGTTATACAGTGTCCGCCAAAAGGTCGGCGTAATGAGGTGGAAAGGGTTTCATTACGGTAGAGAGATTAAGTAGTTAACCAAGACGCGAAGCGTCGAGGTTAATTTTATCTCGAGAGAGGAATTAAGTTTTTCACCGTGGTATGTATACTATTTTATTCACAACCACTTTATTCTAAACAATAATTCGGATTTTACAGTTCTTTGAAAATGAGGGCGGGAAGTAAACAGCGATTGGGAATGGATTACCTACTTCCTATCCATCGTCATGGTAATCTACTTCACGCCCGGGGTTGGAAATAAAAGTTGGTAATGGCTCATTTTTCAACTTTTTAAAAGTCACTAATGATGTTATTACATATAAGGCTATGAATAAAGACCTTTTAAACTATGCCTTGAGAGATGAGAAATCCGTGACTTCTGGAACAATTCAATAGTTATCTTATCTTACCAGAAAAGGAGATGCAGCACACTTAGACAACTACAGACCAATGTCTGTTACCGTAAGTTTACAAATTGTTTACCAAAATTGTAACCAACCGATTAGAAAATAAATTCGACTTTTACCAACCGAACAAGCAGGCGGGAGGTAGGACAGGTTTTAGTTGCATAGAGCATCTGCAAACTGATTGTTACTGATTGAAAAGACTAACGAATGTCAAGTACCTCTACGGTTGGCTTTGATAGGCTATTAGCTTTCTACCCCATTTTATTCTAAAATGGATTCACAGTGAAAAAATGTTAACTCCTCACCTCTTTTCACTTCTGCCCCCCTTTTGAAATTTAATAAAACCCTTAAACACTTTCTAAAGATTTTAAAGCAACACCTATATGCCAAAAAAATGTTCTAACTCAACAAACATAGGATATACGAAGGGTCCTATAATTCACCTCTTTAGAGATTGATTCGGGCAACATCCTGAATTATGTTTTTAGACATTTGTAAGAGTAACCTCTACTGGGTGAGTTTTTTAAAGTGTTACAAGACGATGTTTCGAAAATTGCTTAAAATATTTTCATGAAATTTTGGTGGTAGGTAATAAGGAGATGGGAAACATATTTAAACATATTTTTGACATTTACCTCCTCTATCTATTTTGAGGGGTGGGGGATAACTTTGGAATTTAAATAGGATGCTATACTTTTCTTTATAAAATTCAAATCTTTGTAAAAAAACTACGTATGTGTGCAAACTGCTTGATTTGCTCTTTCGGTTACGAAATTATGATTATTAGGAGGTAAATATTAATAAGATGTTTCAATGTGTCCCCTGTGTCTCTATTACCTCACCAAAATTTCATGAAAATATTTTAAACCGTTTTCGAGATATTGCCTTGTAACACTTTAATAAACTCAGTTATAAGCAAAAACCAAGTCGATTGTACCGCCCTTCAACAAAGGCGATCACTACCCGGACTAGTTCAAAACTTTCGACGGCTTTGTCTTTTATACAGGGTGCTCATTTTATCTTTCCCGCCTGGGGGTTCTGAAATAGACAACAAGCCATACATGCACATAATTCTCGTAGATACCTTTATGTAAAGTATTTACAGCGTACATAAATCAAACAAGTAGAGACACTCACTGGCGGTTCCTTTGATGTCAAAATTCCGATTTGGATGACCTTGAACGGCTCCTGGAGGGTACTTTCCGATGGTACTAACAGATTACGCCACTACTTGATCACATCATGATTGGTAGCAGAGCCAGTAACTGGCTCTGATTGGTAGAACTTTGTGCTGCCATCTGATAGTCAAGCTTAGAAATACCCCCTGAGTTACTGTCCCAGGCACTCTAGACAGGTTTCAACATTTTGCATGAGTGTCTCTACTTGTTTGATATATGTACGCTGGTATTTATTTTTGTAAATCAACGATCATGGTTAGTAATTAGACACAGAAATGATAATTTAAGTGTAATACAACGAAACAGTTAAATACTATATTAAAAAATCTGTAAAAGGCTTTACCCATAACTTTCCTCGTCGATATTGTGACATTATAGTATAATGTACCATTTTATCTACTTTGAGTTGCTGATTTTATTGATTAGAATAAATTTAATAACTACAGTTCAGAGATTGTGGTTATGTATTCGACATTTGACGTTTGTCGTGTTATGAGCATGTGCAAGCAAATGTCACCAATCTTATAAAACAAATAGTTACCAAAAACAGTGTTATAATGGACTCCATTGTAGCACTGTTTTCGATGTTATAATAACCATATTGTGACATCAAAGTAGATAAAATCATTTTAAAAATCAAATTAAGTTGGGCTAAAAATATCTTCACGTTTAATAAATTAAATACATTTTCAAATTTAAAAAAAAAACGTTATCGGTGGTCGAATTTGAACGGCAGGCGGACAGCGTATGCAGTCCCAACGTTTTGTAGAATATTGCAAGGGAACTGGCTATTTCTACCTGCTCTACGGAGCACCGACCCTTCGAATTCCTGCGTTGCAGCTATATTAACTAACGCACTAATTTGTTGCTCCTTTTTGTATCGTACAACATTGATTCTGTATTTAGTCAGGCCCATTTTTGGTAAGAATAAATCCTGAGCTATGTACAAATTATTACTTGTATTTATGGCTAAGTTAAATAAAAAATGAATAAAATTTTATTTTTTTAAGGTGCTCACCCTGTATATATATGTCTGAAATTTTTTCGAATTTATGCCAGGTAGATATATAATGTGTATACAAAATATTGTCTTCCTCTCACCAATAGTTTTTGAGTTATACCGCCAACAGACAGACAGACAGATAGACAGACAGGCAGACAAACTGACGGAATTGAGAAAACCTGTTTTTCGTCATCTATGAACCCTGAAACGTGAAGATCTTGAGAAATCTCGAAAGGTGATTTTTTCGCGATTACAATACTTCCTTCGTCTTTTAGACGAGGGAAGTAAAAATATCGATATTTATGCATTAAGGGAGATATGAATATGTTTTTCCCTGAGGTTGACATGTGTTAGAGACCGAGGGCTTTGGCCCAAGGTCTGTAAGTCAACCGAAGGTAAAGAACATGAATATCTCCCGTGGTGCATACAATATTTTATTTACTAGCATATTAGTAAGAATAGTATGAAATTTCTAAAATGTCATAATGACATTTAAAATTAGAATATGTAAGTAAATCAAGGATTGCCTCATTGTATGGTTGCTAAGACGTTATCTGTAGTTGCATTGTTACCATGAGTTTGAGGGAGAAATAATTTGACAAGTCCCTTGGGAGTTATGAGTAGCTTTTCATATTTTGTTTCTATGACGAAAATGTACAATATCACGTTGCTAGTAAATAAAATAAATTTTATAGCAAATGTTCAAAATGTCTCCCATTATTTTTTTCGCTTAATTCCAATCTACCTTCAAAACTTTTTCTAATCTTAGCTAAAACCTCTGAAGTTTTACGTAGATCGGCATGATACTGTGATTCTTTCGCGTAACTGTTCCTGATTTACAATAGGGTTCCGATAAACCTGGTCTTTCACTTTTCCCAAAAGAAAAAAATCTGAGAGAGTCATGTCCGGGCTACGAGGAGGCCAAGCATGTTGAGCATTTCTAGCAATAACTCTAGCCCCAAAAAATCTTGTTAAATAAGAAAGATGTCCTAACATCTTTGCGGTAATGAGCGGCAGCACTATCATTTTGAATCTACAATCTATGTCTGATTATTCGCTGGAACATCTTAAATACATTTTCCCAGTTTAAAAAACCCTCAACGAAGTGAGGACCAGTGACGTGGTTTTCAACAATCCGATACTATACGCTAACTTTAAATATTCTTTGAAACCGTGATTCTTGAACCCAGTGCGGATTTCCCTGGGAGTAGTAGTAGGAATTGTGTCTAATCATTGTACCATTATAAGTGAACGTAGCCTCATCCGTAAATAAGATACACGACATAAAGCGTGGGTCATTCTCCAACTGGTTTCTTCCAAATGTACAAAATTGTAAACGACAAACAAAATCAGCTTCTGTTAAGTGCTGTGTAGCTTGATACGGATGAAAATAATTAGCTTGCAAAATTGAAGACATAACCGTTGATTCCGATTGATAGAAGCGTTCGCGTCTGATGTGGTTAACACGTTGAGTTGCCGTTCTTCTTTTAAGGTGAACCCCTTTATGAAAATGGACGAAACATCGAGTTCTTTTATCTCAACAATGACACAATAATAGTGGTCGTGAAAGCCTCCGAAATCAGGCTTTTTTATTTGCTAGAAAGTTTTTATCACTAGTTTAAAAGCATTTGAAGCCGCATGCTCTAATTCAAATTCCGTATGGTATACAAAAACTATATACTAAACTATTCTTCTTAACATAGAATTTCGGATTAGACCGCGTAGCATTTGTAGATGAACACCCAGCATTCTCTGGCTTAATGTGCCTTGCACCTTGTAAACTAAACGCAAAAACCATGCTTTTTGGTGGCTTGGTGGCTTGTGTTTGAGTATCTTGAGAACGATGATACTTAGACGGAACTGGTCTTTTTTCTGTTTGAGCATCCATATTCACTAACGTTTCGCAAGACTTTGCAGCTTGCATCATCAGAGTGGAAGTCGCGCTAAGAACTGAAGGTCGATGTGGAGCTATTTATAGTCCTCTGTGCTAAGCGCGCGGAGTGGCGTAACGCTGATTGGTCGTTCGAGTGCAACCTTAAAATCATCTTCCCTGTTTATATTATTTGGATGTTTTTCTATTTCTATGGCTTCACGTATCACTCGCGGGAAGTAGTGAGGTATTCTGGCAAGTACTCCGGCGTGATCAAATTCTAAAGTGTGCCCATTTGTAAGCGTATGCTCAGCTACGGCTGATTTTGTGATGCTTTTGTGTTTGCAATGACCTTTATGTTCTTAAAGTCTTAGATCAACGGAACGACCAGTCTGTCCAATGTAACTCGAGCCGCAAGAAGAAGGAATGCGATAAACGACAGCGGTTTTTAAACTTGGAATTTTCTAAGTATCGTCGTTCTCAAAATACTCAAACAACACGAGCCACCAAAGATCATTGCCATCGCGCTGGTTTTTGCGTTTAGTTCACAAGGTGCAAGGCACATTAAGCAAGAGAATGCAACAAATACTACGCTATCTAAGCCGAAAGAGATGATATACAAAACTTCATTGCATTATTACAATCTTTATATTTCATAGAAAATCTTAGGGGAGAACTTGAAATTCAACTTTCCAGGGTCCCCAAGATCCCAACAAAAAAGGGTTATAAATGTTGGTTCTTAAGAATTTTACTATTAAACGTTGTTCCAAGTACTACGTGCACTTACAATCCGATCCTTAAGTTCATATGTGACTTTTGCAGGATATAACGGTCTTTGCAGGCGGAATTCTATGACCGAGGCGAAGTTATGGAGTTAATTGCGACACCAGATGCATCTGGCGGAGTGGGGACGTGATGCCGACTGTCGGTCGTCAACCAAATTTTTATACTTTAGTTCCATTTAATTCAATACTTCGTCTAAAATTTCAGTTAAAATTATGATTTATACCTCAATGCTTTCTAAACATTTGTGGTCAACCTTTTTAAAAATAAACATTTTGGATTTACGTTTTAGTTTTATAGAAAATGCAGCGCAGAAACAGAAATGATTAATTTCCACTTAAATTTTTACGAGGTTCAAACCAAGATAATTAGGTTTTAAGATTTATTTTGATGTAAGAAAGAATATATTTCGCAAGTTTTGAAAAAAAAATGTTTGGTGCAAAATTAATTTTAAATTTTAGATGAAAATATTGTTTATTTTCCCTTCTATGTTATGACGATATTATCTCGTTTTTCAAAAATATGTAGTGCTTTTTCACCCATTATAATTTTTGACTACTTCGGGATTATGAGTCGCTACCATATAAGCTTTGGTTTTATGTAAGTTTCATCTTGTAACCCCAAGTACCACAAACATTATTGAACGACTGGTTTGTTACGGTAGAGCCATGGCTTCTTGTCTTCTTAGAGCGAGATGCCACTGAATGACCGTATCGAAAGCATAAAGAAATTGCATGATAATCACCTTCAGCCATGACTAGGTTGATATTGTATTGACAATTGAACTGGTGTCATTGTCAACCAATGGCATTCTTCAATTTAAAAATAAACTACCAATCGACCGATTATTTTAGTGAAAATCGTACGACACTCATTAATAACCAATAGAAAAATTAGTTCACGAGCCATAACCAAGACAACAACAAAATTTCTTGGAAATTTTTTGTAGGTAGACATTACTTCTTTTTAGGGTTTGTGTCGTTACGATTTTCTTACAGAATCTGCATTCGAGCATTAATTCATATCCGGAAATTATTTTTCGTGCATTCTAACAACGTCCTAATTTGCCCTCGCGTCCCGCTCGGGCAAATTAATACGACGTTGTTGGAACGCACTCAAAAAAATTCCGGAAAGAATTAATGCCCTTATGAGATTACATGTGACAATAATTCGAGGAGCTTTATTTCGGAGACACTTTTTTCTGTAACAATTATTGTAGTGACAATATTTCGAGGAGCTTTATTTCAGCGACAATTTTTTCTGTAACTATTTTTCAATGAAAAGTTCAATTGTCACGACGAATAGGACTCTAGGTCGAAATATTGCAGAAAATTTTTGCTCTTCAGATTATCTCGTTTCTGTTGCTTTAGAAAATAACGACTCGTGCAAGCACTCGTCGTTATTTTCGTCGCCGCAGAAACTCATCGCAAAAATTATTGTCGGCAATATTTTGACCTCTCGTCCTATTATTACTGAAAATATATTTTTCGAAAATTCGTATCGTGTTGCGAACGTTTAATTACCTCAACAAAGTGTGTTATTCCGTTTGTGGTGGTCTTACAAATAGTCGTCTATACTGAGTGTTTCACTTAAGGTGCGAACATAGGAAGATAGCGTGAGAAATCGTATATATGAAGATTCCTGCTTGCCGCTTGAATTGATAGGATTGATAGTGGTATCAATCGAAAGGACAAAAATGCGTGTAATTTAATACTACTTCACTTGAATTTGTTGCTTGTTTAAGATAGAAAAACTGTGACAAATATTTTGCATTTTATTCACAAAAAACAGACTAGCCATGATGAAATTTGTTTATGCCAAAATAAATGTTATTTTCTGTCAGTCTTCAATTCACTTATTTAACTAATTATTATGAATAATAATGTTGAATGTTCTAATGAAGAGAGGGTATTTATTATCAAAACATTTTACAGTGGCGTCAATTTACGTACAGTTCGTGATTTATTTTCGGTTAAATTTAATAATCGACCTATTCCATCTGTATCAAAAATTCACTAGTTTGTGAAAAAAATTTTTAATAACATAAACACATTTGATCATGGCTTGTCTGTTTTTTTGTGAATAAAATGCAAACTGTTTATTGCAGTTTTAAGCTATTTCTATTTTAACCAAGTAACAAATTTAAGTAAAGTAATATCACATTGAGCGAATTTTAATTTCTCTTTCGATTGATACCACTTTCAATCCTATCAATTCAAGTGAAAAGCAGGTATCTGCATATATACGATGTCCCATGCTATTTCCCTATGTTTGCATCTTAAGTGAAGCACTCGGTATAATACATATACAAATACTGCTTTCGTTCGGGTTTTTTTGGGGCTCTTCTACATCATCCCGAAACTTGAGCCATATTTTACACACTAAGTACATAAATGTATGTTAAGTTATAAACCTCAAACGCCAATAAAAATAGTGTATACAGTGAATGTATTTTAATACGCAATGTGGCATTTCCGTTTTGATGAGGACTTGATTGTTACTATTGGTTTCTAAGGTTACGCCACGCCATGTGTAAATGCGTTTATTTTAAAATGCAATATATGAACCGTAATTTTCTTGAAAAAGAAGCATTAAAAAGAACAACAGGGCATGTAATCCACATAGTTGCTGTAAACTTAAATCTTTATACCATTTGATCAACAGAATTCCTTCCTCCGTAGAATATATTATGTTTTTACATACTCAATAACGTTTCCATATTGCATTTTAAAAATAAACGCATTTACATATTGGCGTCCTTAACAAGAAACGAACTCCATAATGGTTTCAAATAATTCGAAACATGCACCAGTATTAAGCATGTTATGCAAAAAGGTTGCTTAAAAGAATTTTCATAAAATTTGACATATAAAAACATCACATCAGCTGTAAAAGGGCGCCGATATCTCTTTCCCCAAAGCCGCCTGTTACATAAACCGGGGCTAACTGACAGCGTTCCCAGCTGTTAATCTCGTGGAGTGGCTGCAAGTAGGTTATCCCAATTTTGCGCAACCCACGAGTACACAAAATGAGTTTACAATAGTCAGATAAAGCGTGACGTTTCGTATCAGCTGGCGGAGTGCCAGCGTCGTGCAAAAAACTAGCGAAACTGCCCTATCCCAAGATGCCGCATTCGCGCAGGTCGCGTCCGCAGATGGCCGAATTTGAATCCGGTTCGACCTGGTCTTCGCAAAAAACGCTCGCCGCCTGGCAGAAATGGAATAGTGCTATTTTTAACCAGCGATTTCCCACATTGTTTTGCTTTGACGGCCCACCGCAATTTATTACATTTTTTGGGTTGATTAATCGGGGTTGAAGTGAAGCAAAAAGGTTCTTTGTTGGTAGGTAACTCAGTTTAAATCATCAGATCTTCTTCGTGTTCTCGTATTAGACAACAAATGTAGTGTTTTGGAAATTTGAATCATTAATGTCAGAATCCCAGCGATAATTCAGCTAATTATATCACTACCACGAATCCAATTAAGCTTACTTGATGTACTTATCTTGCTGCTTGTTGTGAAGCTATTATTATTATTCAGGAAGAAAGCTTTATGGACAAACAGTGCAAGTTTACTGAACCCTAATATTATTAAGTTTACATTTTGGTTAGTTATAATTTTCGGGCCAACATTGACCCAAATAGCTATCAATCCTGATTTAAATTTAATATGTAGCTACTTTCCTCTTCTTCTTTTTCATATCTTTTCGATGCAGTGCTGCTTATATACTAATTCCTTCTGGCTATCAGTTTTACGTCGTCATACCCTTTTTAGATGGGCGTCCTACATTGTTTCTACCATAAAATGGTCTCCACTATATGAGTCTGCTCGTCAACCTTTCATGCGTTGTTCTTATTATGTGCCCCGTCCAGCTCCTCCATTTCTGTTTTACACCTTCTGTATTGTATATGTTAGTCTGTTACCTTTGTATGTTCGCGTATTCATACATTTCTCTTTTCACCGCGTATTGACATATTTAGCATAGTACTCTCCATAACTAGTTATGGCATTTCTAACTTGGTTTTTATTTGTGAAGGTCATCGTTTCGTCATATGTCACAACGGGCAACACGCAGGGGCCAGAAATCGGGTTCTTTAATTTAAGGAGAAACATTTTTTATTTGAATATAAATGTAAATTTTACAAATGCTTTCCCATTTCTCAGTTAAAATTTGCATGTCGTGCAAATGGTCATTGGTTTCCAATCTCTTTCCGAACCCAGCCTGTTCGAGTGGTTGGTAGATATCTGATGAATGCAACGTCAACTAAATCAGCAAATGAGCTAATACCAAATCAAAACAATTATGGCCATATTTTACCATTGAATATTGTCTGCAATTTATGAATATTAAGCCTAAAGCAATTGAGGCAGTTATAAAATTCAAAAGAAACATTGTACAGTGACATACTTAAAGATATAATTACATTTTGTTTTGTTTTATTATTTGGTTTAATTATATTTGCTTTTATTTCTGAAATAAAATACGCAAATTTCCGTAGTGCTTTTGTTTTCTTTTTTAAAAGTGCATGCGATGTTAAATCCTCGTGATAAAAGGCAGCGTTTATGTGACTGGAAGTATGCAGTAAAAGGAACCACAAAGCGAATTTATTTTTTACGCTCTGGACAATACACTTACGCAAGTATTTTGAACAATTATAACATAGAATATTAGTTTTTGCTTCAATAAATAATATTAAAGCTTAAACAAAACATGAGGAATTTTTAATTCATAAATATAAACTGTACGAAACAAGCCTGCTTGCTTTCACGGGCGCATCAGGTCCAGATCGAACTGAATTTGAGTTTTCCAAGTTTATTCAGCTAGGTCTGTACAATAGCTAATTATAAATAAATCTAGTCTACTGCCATTTATGGAACTACCCCTACGCCCTGGACCTCCTGGTTTGCAAAGCGGGGGTTCTGAGGGTAGTGAGGATGTGATGGTGGTCCTGTTGTATCGCTCGTTGCACTGCTATAGGGGTGATGCCGGCGAGGTTGCAAACCTCCTGAGAAGGGTGAAACCAGTTCAAGTACAGCATCTTTCCTGGCGACGCCGACGGCCCTCTCGTTTCCCCTTAGCATGTTCGTGCTGGAGCGAGTTAGAGCGCTGAAACAGATGCAACGGTAATCAATAATAGGCCGAATAAATGTCTTGTAGATATGGATGAGGGTACGAGGGTGGCAACCTCCAAAGCTGCTTCGGAGCACTGAGAGAATGGCACTCCTTCTCTGGATAGAGTTGAGGCATCTTTGAAGCTCAGGGAGCCAGCTCAGGGAAGTAAATTGGACACCCAGATAGGTGACTGAAGTGGAGAGCTCTAGTCTAGAGTTCCATAGTGTCAAGGCGACGTTGTTGAGGTCCAGTAAGGGTCTGCTGTGATGATGTGAGCTTTTGAACAAGATGGCCTGGGTTTTGTTCGGATTGGGTTTGATTCTTCAGCGTTGAAACCAGCGTTCGAGGCTCAGAAGTGACGGGAATAGAAGGTTGGAGGCGCGGGCGCTGCTGATGGTCTTGACCCAGATGGCGGTGTTATCTGCTTACTGAAAAAGTTGGACCCTTCGGTTAGGCGGAAAAGGAATGTCGGCGCAGAAGGCGATGAAGAGCAGAGGAAGGAGAATCGAACCTTGAGAAACCCCGGCCCTTGGGGAGAACGTTTTTCCACGGACTGTGACCTGGTGTTGGCGGGAGGACAGATAACCGTTGATGATGCGGACAAAGAAAGGATTAACATGAAAGTCCAAAAGCTTTTTCACCAGACCAGCATGCCAGACTGAGTCAAAAGCTCTTTCAATGTCCAACATGACGGCGAGGAAGCATTGACCGGAGCTGATGGCAAGAGTGGTGTCACTTTGGAGCTGAAGCAGAAGGTTGGTAGTGCTTCTTTGAGGGCGAAAGCCATAATGGAATTCGGAAATGACGTTGTGAGCCTCTAGAAATTGTCGAAGCCTGGAAGCAAGGATATTTTCAAAGGGTTTGGAAGTTGACGAAGAGTTCGGCGGGTGAACCCCAGAGCCCAAGGCGTCGAGGACTTCCTGTTCGTTCCGGTTCGAAGCACTTGGATGTAGTTGGAGTGAGAGTGGTTGTGGTCGTTCGGAACTTGATGAACCGGTTCCAAGCTGTCGACAAAGATGTCTGGCTGTCGCTGAGGGTCCAATACAATCTCGCCACCATGGTGGAGCGGAACTCCAAAAGAGCGTCGTTCCCCCTGAGGCCTTTCAGCTTTCTCCAGAATCTCACCCCCTCATGATAGTCGAGGCCAGAGCAGATGTCCTCCAGCGCTGTTTCCGAAATCTGGTGGTTTGGAGACGAACAATGGCATTGAGGCGGTTCTACTGGGTTTTGATTTGGGGTCGAGTACGATTTCGCGGCCGAGGGCGATGACTTGGGGTGGAAGAGGTGGGCGGTTGATATTGATGACCTTGCTAGGAGCCGATAGCTGAACAGCTTCTAGGTAGTGGGGAGAAGGTCAACAGTGGCATCAACTTCCTGGGTGTTGCTGAGGGAGGAGATATTCCGAAGGCGATCTTCTAGAAGCTCCGGAAGTCAGCGAGCATTGTTCCAGTCCAGGGCCAGATCGAAGTGGTCCATATATTTGACAGTTTGTGCGCTGCAGCGGGCGGAGACCGACGAAGGCTTTAAGGGCAAAGATGGGCTGTTTAGCATAAAACTGGAGCCATTTCACGTTTACTCCAAGCAATTTGACTGCGGCTGTGATAGAGTGCTTTTCGAGTTACTGGTTTCGATGCTTATACCTGGAACGTAGGGAGCCTTCGTCGATAAAGAAATAAACTTCCGGGGATTCCATTCGTACTTAAGGCGTCCAAGATCGAGCGTAATATTTTTATTACGTCTATTTATAGTAATTAATAGTTCTCGTTATATTATGCTATTATATATTACTTGGTTTAATAATTATTATACCTTTCATATATCACGCAGTTGTTGGGTTGCGTTAAACATATAAAGCATCTGGCATCGACCATAATCTTTTAAATTTGCCATTTTCGTCGTATTCGCTGGAAGAAAAGCTTGAAATAAAGTAAATAAAGTGGTTATGTAGACCTACCAATAAATTCACATTATTATTTTATACATACCATTTATTTATTACATGTAAAGATAAACTTATGTAATTCTTCAACAGTGGAGATGCATTTTTTGGCCGAATTCTAAATTTAAACGAAACATTTTAGAGAGAAATTCGATTCAGTTCATCATCTTTTATTAGTCTGTAAAGTTTGGTAACCCTTTTCACTGATGCTAACTTTTGGAAGTCCATATGCGGAATATTGCAATCTAGCGATGTCGGAATCTGTTTCTGTCTGTGAGGGGTGGGAATTGCATTTTACATTTTGTTGGCCCCATCATTCAAATTCTCCAAAAGCCGCTACTGGTTACAGTTGCCACCCATCTACTTCTTAGTAATAATTAGCACGATTTCCAAATTCGGGACACTTTGGATACCTGATTTACTACCCAATTTGATTTCTCTCGTCTCATAAGTTATCAGGCATGGCACTGTGCACTTCGATTTTAGGTAACGCTATAGGAAACAACTAGTTACGTCAAATCCGGAAATTTTATTGACTACTATACTGATTCAAGGGTTTGTAAAAATATTATTTAACTAATTTTGAACAGAAAGTATATAATGAGGTGATTCCCCATCATACTGGAACCAGACGTATTTATCTGGTTCGTCAGGATTTTCCGCATTTTGAAGAATAGAAGCAAGAGACTATTTCAGTTGTAGAAAATTTAAGTGTAACTTTTCGTTCATGATTTTCCAGAACTAATTTCGATTTTTAAATTGCGTTTACTCAGCAACTGGATTAATTTCACTCTATAAACTTCACTTAATCTTTGAGGTTCACTTATATCTAACAAAATATTGCTCATTTTTCCCTAATCAACACATTTACCTCCACTAAGAGAAGTATACGTATAATACAGGCTTTGTTTTCTGAGTTAATTTAAATTTCTACTCACACTGGATTGAGTATTATTCTTGCAGCGCATTTTCTTTTAATGAGATTACGACTTCCTTGTGGCTTAGTGTCATTCACATTTATATTCTTTGAATACTGATTACTTTTTCTATTTGTCAAAATATTAGCGATCACTCAAATTGTGCCTATATTTTGAAAGAATTAGAAATCAGCGATACACAGCCTGTTAAGAGCATGAATGTCTTTTGAAGTTTTATGTAAGTAAAAGGAGAGGGTTTGCCTTATATCATAGTACCCACAAGCTTTATAAAATCAAAAATGAGCATTCAATTTTCTTAAATAGTAAACATATGGTTATTGTAATATATTAATGTTAAGCGTTTTGTTTAATCATTCAGTTATTGTTCCAGTTGTTGTTACTGTTGTTTTTTTAAATAAAGTGTAGTTTGTTAAATCCTTTAAAGTTGTTAAAGTTGCTTATGACATTTAAGAAAGCACAGTCATAGTGAGACGTACAGCAGATCAAACAATAACAGTTTTATGTAAAAGCAATGGAGGGGAACTTATTTGAATAATAATTGATTTTAGATTAGACACTGGACTTTTCATTTATCTATTCTTGTATTCTTAATGTTAGACTGTTTTATCACTTTATAATATTCGCATTATTAACCAACCTTTCATAGAGATCTGCAATTTTTTAGAGAGTACAATTAGTAGGTTACGTAGTTTTATAAAATAACTTCTAGCTAGTTTATAATAGTACAGAGTATAGTTAAAATAACCATATTAAAAGTACAGGAGAGACTGAAAGCATAGCAAAAAGTAAAATAGCAGACTATTAACATACACTGTTCAATCTATCAGAAATCGAATACAATTCACAGGTTTTATAGCTACTATTAATAATGCATAAATATTATTAAAAAATTATGAAAATCAGTTTGCTTAGCACAATTCGTACACTTTCTAAGCAGCTTCCTTCAATGGCGGAAATGAGTAAGTGATAGTGTTCCTACATTGTAAAACTGAGTATTTTATAATCTAATTATGTAAATATACTACATCTACAATGATCAGAGTGTAATTTTCTAATTCTTTCCCAGAGTTTTTACTTCTAGATAAGTATTTTGGCAGATAACCTGCCATCTTTATGGAAATCACAAAAATGTAAATTCGATATACTTTTTCAGTCATTTGAACGTTGAAATATTTTTGGGTACCCACCACAGATACCATATCAGTTCGTAATCTCTTTAGTGGTATAGCATTTGGTTAGTTACAAAAATCTAGAATAACGTTTCTAATACGACGCAAGTAGTGTTAAAAGAAGCTAGTTAAATTGCATTTCTTTTTCTGTTGTTTTTAAAATCGCTAAGGGCACAAAAACTCACCCTCTATATTGCAAGTTGGGACTAACCTGGCTGAATAATTTTACAAATGAAGTTATTTTTAGTACCTACGTAATCAAAACTGCTTCAACGGTTATTGAAGTTTCCGAACGGAAAATCCTGGTCAAATCTTATCAACAAAAACAGATTTAAATTGGTAAAAAGGGTTATTTCCAGGCAGAAATTGTGTTTTTAATTTAGGAACAAACACTTGCGATGACATAAAAAGATAACGTTTGTCTAGACGTGCCCAAGTAAACGTAACCCAATAAACTTCACTGTCAACATGAGCGGTGCTCAGTGGCGTAACTTCAAATTTTGGGCCCGGGGGCCGTGATCTTCACCAGGTCCCTTAACTGCCAAGTGTAAGTCCTACTCTTGCCAAAGCATTTTTGGTTATCATTTTTTAATTATTTTTTTTTAATTTATAAAGGAAAAAAATATCACACAAAGCGAACGAAGAATTCAACAAAACAACATCACAAAAATGGGACGTAATCAATATGCTCCAAAAAACCAATAGAAGGGACTAGCAACAGGACAGATCAGGCGATGACGGAAAAGGACAATTAACAAAGATAGAGGAAACAATAAAACAAATAAAAATCAAAAAACCAACGGAAGCAACAATAAATACCTTGAAACGCGAACGGATATATAAAGAATCTCGAACAATACCAAACAAAGACGAAAAAGTAGAAACAACTAAACATAAACAAAATAAAGTAAACATAAACACAGAAAAGGAGAAACGAAAAACAAAAATAAGATCATGGAACAAAATAAACATAGGGACATGGAATATAACATCATTAACTGGGAAGGAGGTAGAAATAACGGAAGAAATGAGTAAATTTAAATTAGATTTACTAGGAATTAGTGAAACGAAGAAGCAAGGAAAAGGCAATATAAAATTAAACCATGACTATACGTTATACTACTCAGGAATAGAGCCAGGACAAAGGTGTAAGGAAGGAGTGCTAATCATAATTGCCGATAAACTAATTAGAAGGGTAACAAAAATAGAACCAATTAATTCAAGAATAATAGCAATAGAAGTAGATCTGGGACAGTTGGTATATATAATACAAATATAAGCGCCGATAGAGGGAGCAGAAGTCAACATGAGAGAAGAATTCTACGAACAACTACAGAAGATGATAGACAGAGCGAAAGAAAAGTGTAACAAAATAGTAATAATAGGAGATTGGAACGCAAGAGTAGGAAGCAATATAAACACAGGATTAGGCAGTTTGGGAAAATTCGGCGAAACGATACAAAATAATAATGGGAAAAAAATGATGGAATTCTGTATAACAAACGATTTAATAGTGGGAAACACTTTTTGGTATCAACCATTAGAAGAAAAGTACACATATGTAGCGGAAGAGCGAGGGGCAAGAAGTCTGATAGATTACATCGTATACACGAGGGAATTAGAACAAATAATAGAGGAAGTGAAAACAATAGGAGAAGCGGAACTCTCCACACAACACAGATTAATAAGAGCAATAATGAATGAAATAAATATTACAGTGGAGGAGAAAAAGGAATATGAGAGAATACCAATCTACAAATTAAAAGATACAGAAAGTGCAGAAAAGTACAAGGAAAATACAGATGACGAACTAGAAAATTTGAAATAAAAAGATTGGAAGGAACAGTAGAAGAAATATGAAAAATATTCAAAGATACGCTGATAAAAAATGCTAAAAAGATATGTGGAATAAAGAAAGTGAAACAAAACACTAAGAGAACAAGATGGTGGAACGAAGAAGTAAAAAAAGCAATCAGAGAGAAGAAGAAAGCGTGGAAGAAATATATAACAACTAAAAACCAAGAGGACAGAGAAGATTACATAGGGAAAAGAAACAAGGCCAAAAGAGAAATAAGAAAAGCAAAAATTCAATGCTGGAAAGACTTTGGAAGGGAAATGGAGGAAGTGTATACAAAAAATAATAAGCACTTTTGGGGTATAGTAAAAAAGTTAAGAGGAAATAAAGAAAGAGAAGTAAGAGGAATAAGGAACAAAAAAAACGAATTAAAAACGGAAATTTCTGAAATTCTACAAGTATGGAAGGAATACTACGAAGAAAAATTCGAAGAGGGCCGAAATCAACAAGAAGAGCAAGACGAATACGATGAAATATGTGAAGAACCACAGGAAAACGAATTAGAAATGTCAGAGGTGGATGAGGCAATTGCTTCACTTAAACTGGGCAAGGCAGGTGGACCAGATGGTATCGAGGCAGAAATGATAAAATTCATGGGGCCGAAAGGAAAGATATGGTTACACGAAATATTCAGAAAAGCATGGGAAGGAGAGCAAATTCCAAAGGACTGGGAAAATAATACAATCATACCTATCTATAAAAAAGGAGAAACGGTTAACTGTGATAATTATAGAGCAATCTGCCTATCTTCTACAGTATTCAAAATGTACACGAAGATTCTACAAAAGAAACTTACACACTGCATAGGACACAAACTGGCCGAGGAACAAGCAGCATACAGACAAGGTAAACAAACAATGGACAACATACATATAATAAGAAATATTATGGAAAGAACAATAGAAAGAGGAAGTGAAATGTTCGTCACATTTATAGACCTGAAAGCCGCCTTCGATAATATAAAAAGAAGTAACATATGGAAGTACCTTATAGCGTCACATTTATAGACCTGAAAGCCGCCTTCGAGAATATAAAAAGAAGTAACATATGGAAGTACCTTATAGCGTCACATTTATAGACCTGAAAGCCGCCTTCGAGAATATAAAAAGAAGTAACATATGGAAGTACCTTATAGAATTACAGACACCCAGAAAACTCTTAAGAAACATTAAGAACATCTACCAGACAGTCAAAGGAAGAGTACAGATGAACGGACAAGTATCCGACACGTTTCACATGACAAAAGGATTAAAACAGGGAGATAGTCTTAGCCCACTTCTATTCATAACTGTAATGGACAAAATTTTATTAAATACAAGAGAGAAATCAAAACATCTACAATCACAACTAGGACATCACCAACTAAGGTCAATCAAAGTAGATAGTTTAATCTACGCAGATGACATAATACTAATAGCAGATACTCACAATAAAATGAAGGGACTGGTTAAAATTTGGAACGAGGAAATGGAGAAAATGGGAATGGAGGTGAATACTAACAAAACAAAAATGATGATTATAAATAACAAAAACACTGAGATAATAAGAACTATAGAAATAAATGGGATGACAATAGAAGTAGTTACAGCAATGGAATATCTCGGCTCAGTAATAACAGATGATGGAAGAATAGAAGTCGACATTGCACAAAGAATAAAGAAAACAAGGAACGTATATTATGCTATAAACAAACCAATACTACAGAAACAAGAAGTAGACAAGCAAGTGAAACTGAAAGTATACAATAGTATAGCGAGACCAACACTAACTTACGGCAGCGAGACATGGACCATAAACAAAAAGCACGAAAGCAAGATCAATGCAGCAGAAATGCAGTTCCTGAGAAGAATTGAGGGAGTTACAAAATGGGTCAGAGAGACGAATGAAAGAATAAGACAAACTTTAAGACAAGAAAGAATAATGGACTTCATAGAAAGGAAACAACTAAGATGGTATGGTCATATAATAAGAAAAGAAGAAAAATCGCTACTAAAAAAGATCATAGAAGCACCAGGAGAAAGAAAAAGGAAGAAGGGCAGACCCAGAAAGCGCTGGACACAAAGAATTGAAGAAATTGGTATAAAGAGAGGCAAAACAGTGGCAGAGATGAAAAAAATGGCATGGAGCAGGAAGGAATGGAAGGACTGGACCTCATATCCGACACCCAGATAGGGTACAAGGATAAACAGAAGAAAGAAGAAGAATTTATAAACAGAAACATCAAAGCAAAATGAACAATAGCGAGTGTTTTTCTCGAACTCATTGAAACTTTATACGGGACCGAGTTTGGACCTGCCGGGCTTTAAACTTCAGGAGGCCCGTTGGGCCCCTGATGTTCAGGGCCCGGGGCCGCTGCCCCCCGTGCCCCCTCGGTAGTTACGCCACTGGCGGTGCTATTTTTTTGTTATCGCATTTCCTAAGAAAGCGACTGCATGTGCATTTAAATGGTTTTAGTATGGATTCATGTCGAAATCGTAACTAATAATGAACCTATCTCCGGTTTCATTTTTGTGTGTAAAATTGTCTTGTTATCCTTCACTGTTCTAATGACACTTAGGGTTTGGTTCCAGATTATTTTTGTAATATAAAAATTAATAAATTAATAAAATGGAATCGTAACCGATATTATTAATTTGGAATATTATTTTGTTTTTCTAATAAACCTTGCATTATGTCATATATAGTTGTCGAGAGAATTTAATGTACTCTCAAAATATTGAAAAAAACTTAAACCCTCCAGTTCGGAATAATAAAATTAATGCATTTTCATTCATTTTGAAGATGTTCAACTGTTTTTTCTTGAGCGCTATATTATCAACAGTGAAAAGATACGCGACTTTGCTTCTCTTTTATGTATTTTAATAAGTGAAGAAAGGTATGAAACAGAATTTGTAGTATCTTGAAAAAAGAAAATCATGAACACGGTTTGACGAATACCAACGTAAAAAAGACAACTGCAAAGTAGTGCAGACCTTCGAACTTATAAAAATAGACAATTTACATCAGCAAAACGTAGTTTTTGATCAAATATATTCTTAGCACATTCACCGACCTCTAGATTACGTCACCTTCTGCAAATGATCTACAAGAGGAAATTTCCGCTTACGCATTTATTGTAAGAAAAAATCCGATCGATATGTTTGATCAATATACATTATATCCATGGACATTACATCCAAGTTGTCCTTTTTGTGTTTAACATAGTCTAATAGCAAAAAGAACAAATTCTGAGTTGTTCTCAAAATTACAATAAAACAATAGTAGTTTTCAAGTGGTATCCGTTGCGGCTGGAATTCTTTCCCATTCCAGTAAAATAATTTCTTGAAATAACTTGGTACATCCTTTTCTTTCCTTACCTTAATGAATTTAAATAACATGTGAGCAAATGAAAATCAAGCTTGGCTTTCAAAAAATTAAGTCATGTACTGTATTACTCTAATGTTTTAAATTTAAATACGACAGTTATTATAATAGTAAAAGTGTCAAGTTGTTAAAATTATAAAATTTTATTACACATGCTTAATCAAGAACAAAAATGTTTACGCTTTTAGCAGTTCTTCTCTAAATACTTAGTTATTGATGTAGAAGATATATCATTGTTTGTTTTTATGTCAATTTTCAAATAAAATTTTTACAAAACAGTCGGTGACAGTTATTCAATGGTTTAGGTTATGTATCTATGCATATTACATTCTAGAACATTAACATAATGTGAATTAATAATTGACATATGTTTCAATTTTCAAAGCCATGCTTGATTTCACTTTCGTTTGCTCACATGTTATATCAGTGAAATAACATATTTGAGTAAATGTGGTTGTGGAAGAACAATCTTAAATAAAAAGTGTTTTTGTTAAAATAGTTTACCAATTAATATTCTGTTTTAACGATAACAAGTATGAATTGCAATCGAGAGAAGAGATTTGGCTTTCATACAGACATGCGTTTATTTTCACACTGCACATGCAACTGTTGCTACGTGAAATTCTAAATGCGCAAGTAAACTGCAGGCTTGAAGAAAACCAAAGTGCTCTGTTTAGGAACAAGGGGAATCCTTCAACCTGAACGATCCCGATTTTTAACACGAATCCTATTTGTATGAACAAGCCATACCGGTGTCAAATATTAGAAAATATTTCCACAATTTCCTTTGATTTATGAGCTGAGCAAAGACAGTCTGCAGAATTTAGTTAACACTTACTGCAAATCATCCACAAATATGCATCCGTCACAATATTATTAATAATTGTGCGATTTGGTCTCATTCTGCCACACTTACTGATTTCAGTTATACTGACGAAAACCGCTAAAATACAGATTTAGGCCGAAAATGGCCTCGGAAATTGTTATTTCCGATAGCAGTTGGATAATCGGATGGATCTGTAGAGCGAAAATGATGCAACTTTAGGCTAAGTTGCCATTGCTTGGCAACCACGTTAACAACAATTTGGGAAAAATAAGAAGTAAAGCTTACCGTCTGTTTTCGCTTCATTATCTTCAAGACATGATATGATGTGGAAATAGCATTACGTAACGTATTTTTTGCAATTTTTGTAAGTTAGCTAAGGATGCTTTTTAGCTGTAGCTGTAAAAATGATATATAAAAATGCTAGTTCAAGTAAAGTAACTGTGAAACTAGGGATTCGTTCGGGCAAACTTAAAGTCGATATTACGCCATCCTTGATATAAAAAATAATAAGAAAGCACGCGTCAATTGTGCCAATGTATATGTACGTGTAAAATCAGAAAATCACAGGTAAATGAAATGAGAAAGATTTATGGAATAATATTAAAATTGTAACAGTTGGTTGAGTTGATGTAATACAATCTTCTCAATGTTAATAAGAACAAATAGAGCTGAATCTCAAGCTAAAGTTGAAGTGAAGAAAAAAGGCAGCGTTCATACGACTTTTCTTTTATATTTTGTCATGAAAATCTCGTATACAAAAAGTAAACGATCAATATTATGTAAATATTAGCATTAACTGAGTTCCTACACACACGTTCGTAAATTTTAATAAAATATGTTGATACCTTTTTCATGCTTTCTGTCTTAGAATTTAACATATTTATACTAAAGTAATTTATGAATACAACTACATTTATACTTCAACGTCAAACTTGACATTTGATTTTTAAGTGACTTATAGTTGCATTCATGAATTAGGAACTATTGGTGACAATAATTTTTAATCATACTATATTTATTTGCGTACTAATGGCTAATGTGACTGTTGCATACATCTGTCAAATGACGTCATAGTACCAATCAGAAATAGTTATGCTGCAAGTGAATAGGGAGCCATTTTATCCATAAGAGGAAAACTTTAGCTCACGAGGCAAGCTGAGTGAGAACATTTCCCCGGATGGATAAAATCTCTTTATTCACAGGTGACACATATCAAATAAATTTTTTCCAATACCTACATTTAGTTATATGTATAAATAGGTTTTGAAATTGGATAAATCATTTCAAATAAATAGCATGTTACCTACCTGTTTTTGTACTAGTTACCCCGGTAGCACGTATTTATTTTTTTATTTGCTATGGATTATGCACTATTTTATTCAATAGTGAGTAAAGTAGCATTTTATCCACACTCATCGTTAAAATGTTACTTTATCATGGAGATTTGCTTAGGTAAAATACGGCTTAACAAGTAGGTATTGGAAAACCCCATATTTCAAATTTGAAACTAATCCCAGAACGATTAAGTCATAAGTGCAGAATATGCAATTATCAGATGCACTTATCAGTTTGAATTGAACTAGCCAAATACCACATTCTTTTAAATAATTATTTATTTTAATTAACACACAAGTATGATAATTTCTTACTGTTGTACCATTTCTAATGGTTTTGATTTATGCAATAGCCATGCAAAATATATTTCGTGCATAATTTCTTTGCTTCGATAATTCTGACCAGGGATGCATTTCTGTTTGTTGCTTTAGAAAATCTGCACTCCAGCTTTTCATCGCAAGAAGCGGTCGTGCATTACCTGACCAGGATTACTGGCAAGTCACTATGCACTCAATATATTACTGTTCTTGCATATATTACAGACCAATCCAATTTGATTATTTTCGTCAATGACATTTTTTTATGAAATTAGTGATCCAATGGAATTAACTTTTTTCTATCAAGTGGGCAAAATCAACCAATTGGATTATCCTTACATTGAAAACTACCCATGGGTTGTTATCACTTTGTGTACAGCGGTCAGTTCGGATTGCTATGTTACGTCAAGTTTTTGACAGTTCGCAATGCAGTATTTTAAGATGTCATATTCTTTTCATAATTGCACTTCCACTAAATAAATGTAAATAAATAGTTTCAAGGGTAAAAAATTATCTACCCTCGACCATTGATAAATACTTATAATTTTATTACTTCCTCAAGCACGTTGCTTTTAGGCAACAGCCCTCCGCCGCTGGCGTCGGGCTGTTTCCAAGCAACGTGCTTTCGGAAACTGCAATAAATGTATTACGTAATTATCACTGTCCTTGGGATATTATAGCTGAAAACGACCCTAGGGTGATTGTCATATACCATGGAAACTACCTAATTAAAATTGAGTAGTATCCTATGACAAGTAAATAATGAAGTGTCAAATTTATTTGCCAGAAAAGCGGCTTGTTGCTGCGCTAAAAATTATTAATTAATTTAAGAACTTATCTTTCCGAATTCACCGGGCACTGATAAATCTTTATAATTTTGACAAATAATATCCCTCAAGTGCGTTACCTTTAAGAAATAAGGGCAATGCACTTTCGGGTTGTTATTTGTCAAAATTATTGTGGGTGATTATCACTGTCCTTGGTAAATTATAGCTGATAATCAGAAGTAATACTATAAGTACTTCGATATTATCGGGTTATATGTAGATAACTTGTTGCACAATAATAAAGAGTGTCAGTTTGACAGGTTAAATAGTCCGACCGCGTCAGCGGGAGGACTATTCTGTCAAACTGACACGATTTGTTATTGTGCAGGAAGTTTGAGACGTATAACCTGTTCGAAGTACGCATTGTATTCGATTTGAATATTTTTTGAGTAAATTTTAATATTAGAAACAAATAAATATTTTATTGGCAGCTCGATTTGTTTGTATTAAGCTAGCTGAAAGTCATCTCCATGAAAACAACATCAAGTTGACAAAAGTTATGTATTGCGTTGCCTAGTGAAGTTACTCTAGTATAATCGATTTTGTATAATCGAAACTATACAAGATAACTTAACTAAATGCAGCCTTCTGATTGGTTGAAATTTCTACGAAAAAAATAATCATCTCTATACATTATATTACGTATGTCAGAGTAGGTACAATTGCGATTATCCAAAGCTACACAGTTTTTCGTTACTAAGGCAATTTTTCCATACATTATAACTGATTATTGTCAGTGGCGTTCCTTTTTTCAAATCATTTAATAGCTATTTATTGCAACAAGTGCTAAAAGTTGACGTTTATGCACGAAGCCGAAGGCTGAGTTTCATAACATGTCTCGTGCATAAACGACTTTTAGCACGCGTTGCATACAATAGTTTATCTACGGCCTTAATTTTACTGTTATTAATCCATAAATATCGATTTAACAAAGGTTTGCATCTACGACACTTATAATTTATGTCATAATAAACAGTAGGCTTTTTCGCGCGCGCGAATGTTTGCGGAGCCAATACTGTGAAGGTCAGTTACGAAAGGTAATTATTAATACTACACATCTGACTGTATTCATTACATAACGCTTTAATTATTTCAAAAACACTTTACCTGTAACGCAAGAAGTAACTTGAATAACTTTACAACTTCACTTCCAGTTCGAAATTGTAGTTTTATAACCTCACTTCACTTTATACCACAGCTTAAAGTGGGCAGCTGATTTCTTGAATCACGCTAAACTATAAAACGTCACTTTTAGTGAAACAAGCTAGCGCTAAAAGGCCTACTTTTAGTAGTGGTCCTAGATAAAAATAAATTGATGACAGTGACATTTAAAAAAGTTTGTAACGCCCATGATTAAAAGGCAAAGTTACAAAAACATTGCGTGCAAATTATTCATTTCTATATTTAGTCCGACTTCAGTTACTTATACATTTGAATAAATTAGCTGCAAGTAAACTTATTGCATATTTGCTGGTAAGGTGTTCCAAATTCCCCAAAAAAGAGATCAAAATCTGTTGAAAACTTACCATAATATTTATTTTAAACTCGTAAAATATTTTGTAAACTTCTTCGGGCTTATAGCAAATGTGCTACAGAACTACTGTACAGCTTTTGAAAACTTGATAATTGAAAAAAAGTTGCTGAGAATTTGTTCTGGACTTGCTGTATAGGGAATTTCTTAAAACTGAACTGGTAATTTGCTTAAAACTTGACTGCAAGCTTGCTAAATTTCCTAAATTTGTCAAAAATTCCCTGTAAATTTTATAGGGAATGAATTGTTGCAATATTTCTGAAAAATTGCAGCAAACTTGCTATGCATTTTTTATACACTTGATGAAAATTGCTAAAACGTACAGGAGAATGGCAGAAAAAGTTTAACAGTTTTTTCAAAATTAGATACTCTTTCTGAAAATTTGTACGCTAAAATGCTGAGAAATGTGTAGGCATTTTAGTGAATATGTTCTTGTAAACTTTCTGGAAATTGATGAGATGATTATACAATATTCTCAATAAATATATTTAAAGTTGAAAATGCGCTGGGAAATTTCTAAAAAATATATAAAAAATTTGCTGTAAACTACTAATTTTGCAAACATGAGGAAAACTTAATGAAAACCTGCTAAACATGGACTGAAAACGCATGACAAACTTGCCGATAATGCATTGCGTAGTTGCTAAAAATTCGTAACAAACGTTCTGTGTATGCAAAAAAAAATCCGAATATAGGCTAAGAGCTTACTTAAAATTCGAATTTCTTTTTCCGATTCGCCAAAACTAGAAATGGAAGTTATAGTTCCAAGCATCTCTTTTTCAGTTTCTCCTACAATTGCACGATAAATGTATGGATTTGGTTCTTAGAACTTCGATTTTTTTAATTAAAATGGGAAACGTTTAATAAAAAATGGGACTCTCCGCGGAAATATTGCAGCTTAAACTGAAATCGATTTATTATTTTATATTAAATCTCAGTACATTTTTACGAAAGACAATCTCCATTAAGTTGCACTTTCTCATTTTTAATTCGAAAGCTGAGAAATTGTCGATTTCTCGATGGGACATCAAGAAAAGATGCCGATAATTCTCAATTTTGTCTCAAATTGCGAAAACAAGTTTTCTGGATCTTGAAATTGTCCAAGGAATCAAGATATTCAACATATTAAGTTACGGAAGTTCAACTATAGTTAACCGGACGCTAACAAAACTAGACGTATATTCCCACGATCAGCATGTGGTGGGACCAGTTAATGATATTCAACAACTACCGGAAAGGAACATTTTATAGTGCATTTATTAATATTTCGCCTGTCTTAACTAAGATATTGATTTAATATGAAACGTTCTAAATAAACTTCACTGCAAAGACAGACGATAAAAATATGTTGGGCGACAGAAATTCTGAACATGTTAATAGGCAGTAATGTTCTATTTTGCCTTAATAATTTTTATTGCTGACATTCTACCATTGCAAACAAATCTCAAATTCCGACAGTTTCTTCAAAAGCTGAGAAATTGTGAGGTTGAGATTTGTGCGTTGTGGATTTTTCTCGAGCGTCATTTCATTGTAGGCCACAGGTTCCAAATGTTAAGATACGGAATGCTGAGGGGCTGCAGCATGATATGATGCACCATCCTGTTGAAATATTGTGTTCTAAATACATGTAACGTTTCGATGTTAGGTAGAAAACTAGTTTGTAGAATGTTTTGATGTTAATGAGCGTTAATTATTCCATTATCAAAATGCAGAGCATCACTTTTACTGACATGAAACCTCTTATGCAATTTTACTATGCGTTTAAGGTTCTTTTAACACATATTGCTTCAAATCTTGCTACAATAGACAATATTTCCACTTCACGATCTCTATTTTAATACATCGTATTGTAATTACATTTGTTACTTTACAGCAACTTTAAATTTCCGTAAAGGGACACCTTTAATCCTACTAAATCAATCAGTAATCTTGTTAATAGCTATTTAAGTAACAAGGAATGTAAGGCCCTATTAACATTTGAGGTAGTCAAGTACAAGCCAAGACGAAGTCGCGGCTTGTTGCCTGCCGAAAATGTTAATAAACGATACATTCCGAGTTATCTTATTATATTTTTCCCGCTGCTTATCGAAATTTTCCTAGATTTTTGAAAAAATCGTTTGGTTTGTCACCTGTCACCAGGATTAGTTTTCGTGATTCGTGTTACCTGTGAGTGTCACATGTCAATTAAACACTTGCAATTTATAAACAAAACGTCTAAATCTGGATCTTGCTTTGCTAATTTTCTTATCCTAGGAACTTAATAATAATATTAAGTTCCGTTGTCAAGAAAAAGCAGCAAACAAATATAATCACCGACTTACACGTTTTGTTACTAAGACTGTATCGCTGACTTACATGATCAGCAGCGGGAAAAAAGTATTAAATGTTGTTGAAACAACTTTTAGCACCATTACATAATTTAAAATCTTGTTCCAGAATACTTTTTCAGTTTATTTTTTCATCTTGGAAAATAACTTTTGATCTCCTTCAAACGACTTATATTTTTGATATAGTTAAAATAATTATTAATTTACTAACATCGACTTTCAATCTCTCTAGCATAACTTTTAAATTAAGTTAAATGACTGGGCATCTTATTAAAATAATATTTAATTTAATTAAAATGATATTAAATCCCATTGTAAGAATTGTTAGCTCTTTACGATAAATTTAAATTCCATTTAACGGTGAAAATATGATAGGAAAACGATTTTAATTCTTCTAATCCGATGAAAATGTGTTCTGTAAAACTACTTTTATTTCATTAAAAGAAATCAAACGTATGGTTTGAATGATTAAATCTTGTAATAGTGGTTTTCATCGCCTTAAAAATATTTTAAATATTTAGTACAATATTATTTTATGCTTTTAATGTTTGATATTCTTAGCACAGGTCCAGGTAACTTTTTTAAAAATATCGTTTGTGTATAGGGTGTTTCATTAAGGGTTGCCATTTTAAGTTAATAAAAAATCTTTCTTGTTAAAGAAGTGCTGCTATTTTTATTTTAGTTCAAAGTACAAACCCTAGGATTAATAATGTAGAATACGACAAATTGTCATCCATTTGTTCTGAACCACGTTTTCACATAATTGGTCTTTGGGAGCTTTAATTGTTTGCGGATTATTGGCGTAGACTTTGTTGTTTACGTAGCCCCAAAGGAAATGGTTAAATGGTGTCAGATTGTACGATCTAGGCAGCCATTAATCAATTATTAATGTCTCTCTTTCGCGAAATAACACGTCTCCGTGAAATTTTCACAATATTTGTAAATTTTCACTATTTCTATGCACTCTGTTGTACGGCAGATCGTTCCATTTTGTTAAATCGCACAGTTTTTACTTGCTAGCTAGCAAGAAATTACATCTCTATGCCTGACAGTTAAATACTTATATTTTAAATCTTTTTAAACTACTTATTAATCTCCTAAATTTGTAGTTTAATCGTTAGCATGATCTGTAATTTACTTTAAACGATGTGCAATCCAATGAAAATAAATTTAAATTATTAAAATGACTAAAATGCCTTCTTTGTGAAATTTTAATTCAGATTAAATTACTAAATTGATTATAACAAATTTTATGTTGTTAAGACGTTTCAACCCCTTAAAACCACACGTAAAAGTATTTAAAAACTTCACAAATTAGCGTTCTATTGATAGAAAATATCTGCGAATTGCTACTTTAATATCCAGTTTTCACTAAAACGACAAGAACCTAATTCAACCCTCCTCCCCCATCCTTTCTAATATTTCCGTAAAGATTTATATTCGAACATTTGCTTATAGATTTTTTTGTTTTTTATGATACATCCAAATATTGAGTTTTCCCCCCTAATATTAATGTATGTGTGTTCAACCCATGTCCAAATTTTTCTATAATAGCAGGAGTGTTCTTTAAAGCACTAGTCCTCACCACTTTCTGGATATCGTCTTTTCAGTTTCGTTTCTCTTTCATTTTTCTGGCGGTAGGTTTTCAGGTATTCATATTTCTTCCAGTTTAATTTTAATACAGCTCGTTCATAGGTTTCTTGTGGCGTTCTTACCATCACTTTCTCATTTTGTGTTATTTGTAACTGCATTTTTGCTGTCGCTAAGTTTATAATGCCTTTGATCAAGCTGTGATCTTTGTTCTGGTGGTTGATCCTAGAAATGGTCTTATCCACTGTTTCCGAGTGATACTTGGGATATTCGCTTACTTACTTGCATTGTTTCGCAATGTTTTTATGTATATTTTGCCAGACTTCTTAAATACTTTCTTCTGAAGAAGTTACGTTGCCAATGTGGAGGTTGATTTACCCTGGCTATACCAAATGATGCACACAATGGGCAACAATAACCCCTATTTTTATTTGAGAACAAGAATAAATCAACATACATGAATACATATAAATATGTAGCAGAAGCAGTTTAGTACAGTTATTTATATTGCTATACACCTTACTGTGCTGTTTAGTTTACTTAATTTTATTAGCTCGGGTAGATCATAGACTAAGCCAGTATGATATTATTTTTGTATTGAAACAAATTTTTGTTTAGATAAGTTTATGTAAGGTATATCCCTTATATATTTCTATTTGAGTTTATTTTTTATTTGCTAGCTCTAGGAGAACAACTACTCTCAAGTCAGGTTAGGTTCATGCATTATCAAATTATTACTTGTGATGGTTGATTAGTGCAATGACAATTACTTAAAAATATTATGACAGTTCTACAACTGTCAACGTCAAATATTTATTAAAGTGAAAGGTCAGTCAAAAATGATATCTGTTACACATATTATTATTTCAAATATCAACTAAAGTAAGTAGTTCCTTCTAATATGTAATTCATTCACTATTAAAGACTTATTTTCTTTAGATCTTTTAACAAATATCTTTTAAGCTCATTGAAGCACTCCACTCAGCATCTCAGTCGAATCAACCATACAGTCCACTTCTTGATATTCTGGAATCCCCATTTAAATACGGCCCCTTAACTAATTGTAACGCTTCCGTTGTGGATCGCTTCCCGTACAGTTCCAATGTAGAAACCATCACCGTAAATTTCCAGTCTACAGGAATCATCTTACTTGCAACAACCAAAAAGCTATCAGCAATCCAAACTGCCTTCAAGTGCAATGTAAGCTTCCAGGACACCTTAGACGTCCAAAAAAAGCCTCGTCAAAATCCAACTCGGATCCAAAATCCATTTAACAACAAGCTCATCCAAGTCCAACACGCAAAATTACGACCGGTTGCTGGTAATCCTAATTTACATTAAATTTTTTTTATATTTACCGTCTTTTCTAAATTCTATCGTAGATAAAATATTGTACGATACACATGCATAAAGCATCTTTAGTCACTCGCGGGGCTTAAAACGCTCGCTCACTCGCGTTTTAACCCTACCCCACTCGTGCCTAAAAAGTAGCTTTACGCACTTGTATCGTAAATTACTATTTACATTTTTGAAAAAATGTTGTTATTTTTATATTTACATTTTCCCTAGCAATAATTATCATACAAAAATATTTGTATAAGGTAACACTCCTGGTTACATTTCAATACAGTTTATTTTAATTTGACATTTTTATAAGTGACTTTTTCAACTAATCATTCGAGTCTGCTTTTCTCTTTAATTCAAGCTATCTTATGGCTTATTCTAATTGCAATTTAATACAAATTATGATCTAAACTCCGATATTACTAAACAACTATCTTTACTAAATCAAATATTATTTAACTCATATGCCAGAACCTTTTTGATAAAATATTGACCACTTTACAGTATTTGTATTCAATCTCTTGTTTTAATTATTAATTAATTTATCCTTCCATAAATAATCTCATATCTATGAATCCTTTCATAAACAATTAGCACTCTTAAGATGCTACGACAACAATATAGAGTACGCGTATATAATACTTTACTAATCACGGGAGAATGCTAAGGCCAGAACACGAGTTAGAAGTGTTCAAAGCCGATCTTGAAACCACAAGTGCAGAGTGCTAAAAATTGCCGAAATGCGTAAGCGGGCGAATGAATTGGAACCTGGCCAAGTTCTTTAATACTTAATGTCTAAATGCACAATAATTCTGGCGGCAGGCCGTCTCCAAGTTATATAGTCCCCGTTTACGCAAGTAGAAGAGGTTTATGATATAACGGCCGTCTGAAGGAATTCGAAGCATTCTTGAGGTATAAGGAGCTATTGTCCTGTGTCGAGAAAGCTAGGGCCCGGAATTCAGTTTTTATTGCGGACTTCCCGGCCAGTTACGGCAATGATCATTGCTGGCCTTGGGTCCGCAGGTGGCTAATTTGCGATGCTGTCGGAACACGGACTCACCTTTGTAAGTAATCTATGAGGGTTTACGTTTACGTGCCATCGAGCTGGATCTATTACATCTCGCAAATAACGTAACTATACAGCTTCTTGCGTGGTATCCTTTGTATTCATAAGGGTTGGGCACGTTCCTGCTGATATGCCTCGGAATGCCTGAGGTTTTAGAGATACTGCGCTTTCGTTGAAATGCGTATTTTGAATAGCTTGATACTTGGTGAAATCAAGGAAGTAATTTGTTAGCCCGTGTTATGCGCACGAGGCACATAACTCAGTTTTTCACTTTCTATTAGGCTATGAGCCTGTTCTGTCTAGATTACGGCAGTTAATCGTTACATTCAAGTTATTTTCTCTCGCCATCTTTTGTAGGGACTTCCTAAGCTCTTTACTTTAGTGGTCGATTGTCTCGAGCAATATTCACGGGTCTTGTTTCATTCATCCTCGATATGTTCGTTCTACTCTCTTTTTCTTCCACTAATGCAAACTGTTATGTGTGGTACTTTAGTTGATTCACGAATGTTAATATTCCTTGCTCTGCCCAGTCGGGTATTGCCAGTAATTTTTCGCAGCGTTATCATTTCAGCCACTTGCATCTTTTGTTTAGTTTTCACCTTTGTGTCTGGTTTTAGATATTTAAAACTCCAGATAGTTTGATTCAGACAACCCGCTACTCTATCTGCTTTTATAATTTGTTGATCAATTTCCTTATTTGAATCACCATAGCTAAATAGTTTAACTTCGAGATATAGATATATTCCATTGTTCAATTGCTTCGTTGTCAATTTGCATCGTCTTGGTTCTTTGGCTATCGTCGTAGTTTTCGTTTTCTCAGTTAAGATTTTGTTGTTAAATTCCTTGCAGGCTAAATTAAGTTCAAAGAGCAGTCTCTGTAGGCTGTTTTCATTTTCTGCTACCAATATCACGTCATCTCCATAACTTACGGCATTTATTTTGTTTCGCCCCATTCTGTATCCATTCATATTTCTTAGGGATTTTAGGTTTCGTCCATCATTAAATGAAATAATTTCGGGCTCAAAAAGTCCCCTTGTCTTATTTTCTTTTCGACTGCTATCGGTTCGGAAAGCCCTCTGGGCATTTGATCTTAACTTGGCCGTTTGTATAAATAGTTTTGATTATTTGAGATGGTACTCTCCTCTGAATAAATAATGTTACATATCGTGTAGTTGTATTCGGTCAAATGTTTTTGACATATCCACAAAGCACAGATATGCTGGTTTATTGTATTCTAACGATTTTTAAATTAATTTTTGTATTTTCAAGATTGCATCTGCGCAAGAGCTTCTATTTCGGAATCCCTATTGTTCGTCTCCCAGTATGAGTATATTATTTAGTCTATTGGTGATTATTCTTGTTATAAATTTTAGTGTTGTACGGAGTAGTTTTATTCCTCTGTAGTTTTCTAGAGATTTTAATCGCATTTTGTTCAAAATAGAAATCAATATGCTCGTCCTCCATTCGCCTAGTATTGATTGTGTAATTATTATTTTTTGTAATAGACTTTTGATTTCTTCTATTAGGTGTTCTCCATATTTGATTAATTTATTCCTTCGTCTACGGGTAATTTTTTGTTTCTTAGTTTTTTTACAGTATCCTGCACTTCTTCTTTTGTTATTTCGACATTATCATTATTCGCTTCCTCTTCTTTTCATGCTATTGGCTTTTTTCCCCCGCGTTTGCAAATAGCGTAGTGAAGTACTCTTCCCATTCGTTTACTCCTATCTTTTGAGTTTCAACATGCTCTTTTCGTCATTTGAGTTCGAATAACTCGCCAAGTATGTTTTTGTGTTGCATATAAATCATGTCTCATTTACTTCGAAAACTTCTCCCAGCAATTCTGCTTTATTTCTATTATTGAGTTCACTTTATTTCTTGTCTGTTTATAACTTTCATATTCCTGTGCAATTTTCACAAAACACGGTATTTTTCTTAATATTTATAATTTTTCGTCCTAGAATTTCATTCGCGGCAATCACTATAGTATACATATTGTTTTTTACTTTCTGCCAGCTTTCTCAGTTTTTGACGTTAAAATTTCTGCTTTACATCGCGTCACGTTTTAAATCGAACACCCACTGATTTAGCTAAAACAGGTGCAACACCGAGTTTCGCTTTTTATTGAAGCTTGTGTCTTTGACAAGGCGATTTATGTTTGCGCGCGCTTTGGTAGCTCCGTTATGATTCCTCCGATAGATTGTTCGGCGATCTCCCTCTTTTTATGCCCTGAGGTGTTTTTCTTTGTAATAACTTCCTGGCCATTCTTCTATAGTGCTCTCCGTCGTTTCTATTCTGTGGATATTTGAGATATTACTAGTGTTTCTTTATTATTTTCTGCTCTAATGCTCCTTCCCATCAGTAAGGTTTTCTCCACTGAGCATTATACGGTGCAAGAGCTTCTTGTTCTGCTCTTATGATGAATTCTTTTGTTTCACTGTTCGTTTGTACTAATTTTTTTTAAAGTTTTTTTGGTAAAGATAGACGGTGCTATCGTGTTCTAAATTATTTTTATCTACGGCAGTGTGTAAAATTGCCTTTTAGTTGGCAGTTTTAAGTTTGTAAAACGACTGTTTAATAACATGTTTTTATTAGTTTACGTCGCTAGTAATTACGTGTTTAAAAGATTTCATTAGGCACGTTGTCAGTAGCAACGTGTTTTAATGTTTTTAAAACACGCAATATTACGACCGGTTGCTGGTAATCCTAAGTTATATTAAAAAATGGTTTTTATATTTATCGTATTTTCTAGATTCTATCGTAGATAATATATTGTACGACACACATGCGTAAAGCATCTTTAGTCACTCGCGGGGCTTAAAACGCTCGCTCATTCGCGTTTTAACTCTACCCCACTCGTGACTAAAGAGTAGCTTTATGCACTTGTATCGTAAATTACTATTTTGTAAACTGTTTTGCCAGTATAAATATAACGTAACCTAATATAAAATTAAGACAACCTGGCTTTAGAAAATGTTTATACAAGTTCAACAGTCTTTAATTTTGTGATATTAGTGCAGATTATAAAATAAATACCGATTCGATCAAGTAGTAAATCGAAAATATTTTAATTTAACAGAAACTTTGATAAATTTGTATAAATTACGTAAATTGCTATTGGTCAAATTGTCAAATTATATATATCTAGTGTGCACCTACACAAGAAAATAGGAACTATCTACTCCATCGCAGCACATGGATTTAAAAATATAGTAAGCGAAACATCAACTTGGCATTGGGAAAACAACACAAATTTGTAAAAAAGCATTCATAAATAGCCACCTCAAGGCTGACAGCCCAACTTAGATTATATGTCTTTGTCATTGGTTAATCACCGATTTTAAAGAAAACCGAAATTTAATTCGATTAATCCACGGACCGTAACGATAGATTTCAAAACTGAGGGTGTGGTGCGAAACCACCCACCCGGTTGCAGCGTCGGGGCGGCGGTGATGTAAAACCTCCTACGACAAGAAGTTCGTACGTCCTTCCGACAAACGCATTTCTAACCATCAGCCAACAATCGGCAGGCACTGCTTTATAGCGCATTAAATAAATCCGTGAACAAAATCAAGCTGTAAAACACAATAAGCAAGTACGTAAACGATTATTAAAGTTAATAAGAACCGCTGGCCTTGATATTGCTCTATCAGATCACCAAGGTCGGCGATATTAAATGCACCTGCGTTCGATAAGCTACCATTCTATTATTTGAAATGCATTTCCAGCGCGTCGAGGCGACGCGACGGTTCGAAGTTTCGCGAGCTCTCCAACCACATATGTACGTAGTTGGGAATGGTTCATATCATAACAAGATGTTTTTGTGGGCCAGGCACTTTATCGGTATTTTTGTTAATCGATGGTTTAATTTTCAAATAAATCGATTTATCTTATCGCCATCGTGCACGTGTATGACGAACATGGCGCCTGGTGCGCATCCGCTCCCAACCCTTTTCCGAAGAACTGGCTGAGTAAATAGCCAGCAAAACAGCTTATCTCGTATTTGGTCGGTTTTTATGAGATTGTTATAGGTATAAACTAGAAAACATTATTTTGCTCGATTATCTCAGTGTTTCTAGTAGAGCTGTAATAAAAACTGAATTTTCCTTTTAATGAATCATAAAGCAAGGATTGATTTTAAACGCCCATTAGCAAGTCTGCAGTAAGTAATCCATGAATTTACAATTCGAAATAAAATTTTGGAAAAGTTTCAGAAAGCTTGCGGTGAATTTCAGTAAAGCTTCAGTAATAGTTTCAGCAACTTTGCAAAAACATTTCAAGGAATTTTCAGGAAACAAAGCAGTATATTTTTAGTAAAATTTAAAATACATTTTTAAGAATGTGGTAACAAATTTGTAAATTTGCAATAACATTTTGAAATTTTTTCAGCAATTTCACAAGAAATTTTTAGTAGTTTGCAGTAAATTTCCAACAAACTGCAGTAGAGTTTGAAAAGGCAATTTATACTAATTTTCAAAAAACACAAGCAATACTTTTATTAACCAGAAAAGTACCGGGTGACTATTAATGGTTGTGATTTTTTTTCTTAGGTTGGCACTGTTTATGTTGGTGGCACTGTAAGTCTATGTCAAGTTCGAGGTTAGCAGGTTAGGTTTTCCGTCAGTTTTGACACAGCCTGCCGCAAAACCTAACCTGCTAACCTCGAATTTGACATAGACTTACAGTGCCACCAACATAAATAGTGCCAACCTAAGAAAAAAGTCACAACTCACAACCATTTATGGCCACCCAGTAAATGGAGAAGCTTTTTAATTAAGAACGACTAAAGGGCCCCACAGACGTCGTTCTTTTCTGCCAGTTTTGTCTGCACGGGCAAAACTGTACGGGTAAAAACGAACAACGACTTCAGCCACACACGACCGGATTGTTTCGTTTAGTTTTTCTGATATCACCGCTTGATTAACTGTGATGGATACTACGACCACGTTGGCAGTGGCGGCGGAAGTGGCTATACAAGTTTCAAAAAGAAAACGTTCAAAATGGGCTTAAGAATAGTTGCTTAGACGAAGGCAATTTTCACACGTAAATCTTTTAAACGAATTACAACTAGAACCAGGAGACTGGTTTAATTACCTGCGGATGGATAAACAAACATATTTAGAGCTAGGTACTTACCTTAGTAACACCGTTAATTAAAAAGCAAGACCGATTTATGAGACAAAGTATTTCACCACATGAGCCACTGCCACGTTAAGATTTTTAGCAACAGAAAGGAGCTATGAGGACTTACAATTTTCTGTAGCTATAACCATGTCTTGGTAGGCTTTATTTTTTTCCCCTCTGTCAAAGCATTCTTTGGACTTAACTTTCCAAACACACGGATGACTACTATAGAGTGCTATAAACTCAATAATAAATTGCTTATTAAAGTTCTTTAAATCACTCATGGTTTATTATCATTTATTATTAAAGAAACTATGCTACCAGCGAAAACTAACCCGACGGTACTGATTAAAACCGTCCTTCTTAACCGTGGTGACACACACACACACAGACTTGAACGAGCACGTTCAAAACGGACGGGTTAAAATCAAGCCGCGGCAGATATTTTTGAACGCCAGCAAGAAGGACGGTTTTCGGTCACACACTAACCGTTTTACCCGTACAGTTTTACCCGTGCAGTCAAAACTGCCAGAAAAGAACGATGTCTGTGGGGCCCTTAAGGCTCTGTTTTATTTAATAGCCTTAATTTAACATTTATCTTTCAATAAAAGTTATGTAAAAAAAGAACCGTACCAGCTTTTCATTGAAAACACCTGAGGTTACTTCTATATTTTCCAGGAAAAGATGGGTCCTGTGAATGGCTTAACAACTTCTCATGTCCATTACGCTAGATGAATAATAATACTCATGCAAGCAAAATAGTATATTATGATACAAGTGTATAAGTACGCCTTTAAAGCACGTGCGACGAGTTTAAGAGCACGACGCGCTAGCGGAGTGCTTTTAACGTCGCTAGTGCTTTAATGGCCCTTTTACACGTGTATCATAGGCTATCTTTTCTACGATCGTAACAGAAATATAAAAGCTTAGTTGGGCGACACTTCTTCCGTCATATTGTATTACATATTCTAGGTTATGTTGACATTAAAATTTACCGCAGAGCGTGTTTTAATAAATTATTACAACACGCCTCCAACGGCAACGTGCGAATAAGAGGTATTTTGGGCGCTAATATTAAGAGTGCTGCAAACGTCGCTTTTGACACTAGAAACAGTGCAAAAAATTGTCATTTTGACACGACCGCAGAAAATAATTATTTAACATTTGAGCATTGAAATGATCACATACCATTAAGTACCAGGACGCAAAAGTAGTAGTACAAAAATAATTAAGCGTCCTACAGATTTTAAAATTTAGGAGAGGCGTGTATCAATTCCAATCGCTTAGTAAAAGTTCAAGTTCTGACGCGCAATAAAACCACTGCAGTTCAAGTTCAAAATCGAATTAGTGACTTTATACGGCTGCAAATGACACATAAAACTAAAATTTTGCGGCAGCAGCTCAGAACAGTTGAATGAGCAATTAAACATTTATGGCGTTGGAGTGCTGCATATTCCGCGAACAATTACCTATATGACGCAATGCATAATGACGCAACTAAAAGTTTATATAGGATTTTTTTTCTAATTTTAACGTTAGTGTTTATTTCCGAATATTGATGTAAATGGACTACAATGGGGCGTTATAGAAACCATAAATACACTAACGGTTTACAGTTAATGTCATTTTTCTTCAACAACTAAACGTAAAGATATGCACCATATGATTGAATAATTTTATCCTCTAGAGCCAAAGGGCTGTGGAATTGACATTGGTAATGTATTTTTTACGGATATAAACAAAAGTATTGGATCATCCTGTAATCATATCCAATTGTTCTTGTTAAATGGAAAATGCACGTCATGTGTATACAGGGTGTCAGGAAAGTCAACCGTGTCACTTCTGGAGATGCTGGGGGACGCTATATGGAGTCGAAAAGTCCTAATCCATTTTTGGCTTAGAAACATAGTTTTCGTAAAAACGAATGTTGAAAATTAAAAAGAAAAAGTTGAGAACTGCTGTACTTTCCCTTAAATTGGAGGCTTGCTGCAGTGTCTTGAGATAGGCTGGGAAACAATTGTGACATATGCCGTCTACATACATAATTTCTTAGCTTTTAGAACACTTTTAAAACGGAGTTTGATAATTTTAAATCCAACAATGCGAACAAAATATCGGCGTACTCACAGGCCCAACATCACCAGAATACCATACACGAAAAACATATCAGCATACTCCTGCACGGTGTATATTTTTACTACAAAAGTCAAACACGCAATTATTTATTACATTGACATTAATTGACAAAAAAAATTATGCTTCTAAGCCAAAAATGGATTAGGACTTTTCGACTTCATATAGCGTCCCCTAGAATTTCCAGAAGTGACACGGTTGACTTTCCTGACTCCCTGTATTTATCAAAATACATATATTATATCTATATCGAAACATTATAATCTTTTTATTATATAACTACATTCGGCCTTAAGCAAACTTTGCTTAGTTTTATGAAATGGTGTAGAAGCTAGGAAAACTAATGTTGATTTTAAGCATTAAGCAACTTCTACATCTATAGACATTTTAGGTAATTAAGTATAAAAAAGAGCAAAGTGATTCCATGTTGAGGATAATAAATTGATGCGGCTTCCTCGTATATGCCCAGCACTAACTGAAAATATATTTTTGCAGTTGAGCCAGTGTCTAATGCATCAGAAGGAAAACTATCAAAATGCTATGTTTGCAATTGGTTGTTGCGATGCAATTATTTTTTTTAGTAGAAATCTAAGCAGAAACTGTTTAGGCACGGTCGATTATTATTTTGAAATTAAAGTTATTGATGAAAATATGAATATCAATAAAATATAAAATAAATAATAACTTAAACTTGGTTTAAGTATTAATATACGCAATTACTGGTAAATTACGTTGGATATCATATTTGCAGAATAGATAATTTCAGATATTTTTTAAATGCAGTTATTAAAATACTTTAAAACATATTTCGTCACAAACTGAAGGTTTACATCCAAAAGTATACATGGAAAACTATAAATTTCAAGTGTCCCCAAACTTTAATTTATATGTCAACATAGATTGTTTTTCTTTTACGTTAATACGGATACATTACATATTTTTTATGCCAATTCTGAAAATAATTTCAAAAATTTTCCACCAAATCAGGATTTTACAAATCCTTTTTATAGTATTTAAAGATAAGTATTTTCTATTGTACTACATTCATGCAAAATATTAGGAGACATCTTAGTCAAGTTTTTAATTTAATAAAACACTTGACCATTCTCAAAGAGTTTCTTGTCCAAACTAAATTAAAAATTAAACGTTACAAAATTAGTCATAGAACAAAATTTAGTTACTGCTACTGTGTCCAAAAGTCGATTTGTGTATTGGTTATAGGTACATTTATTCGTCGATATTACTTTTGTTATTTCCAGTACCTCCATTATTCTTTGTTAACGTTGTGTAACACATTCACCTCTATTGGGTTAAACAAATGTCCTGTATCTATAGAATGTTCTGCAAAACCTGTATTTTTTGTTATTTATTACTGCCTGTTGATGTTCTTGTATACGAACGTTTGTGTACCTCTCACACTGTTGTAGGTAGAAAAAAATCAGATTTTATTTCATAAATCCCCGATTTATTCAAATTTTCTGTCTATCGTATGTGTTTTATCAATAAATAAGGTACTCACTAGAAGAGTATTTATTTTCAGTTTACTAAGTGGACTACTAATTCTCCTGCTAATTATTTTACAATACGTAATACGGTACCAATTTGTTTTGTCTGAATTCTTAGCTTAATCTGCATCATAAAATGTATCAGTCAAAATTCTCCTTCGATATAGACTTACTCGCGCCCGGCTCATTTTCGGCCCATTTGCGCCCCAGAAGAATATAAATTTGCGTCTAGGCTTGCAACTCATTAGTCACCAGGACACCCAAACCTGGCCGACTAGTGCTGTGGTCTCCTACCTGCAAATTAGTTGTTACAAAAACACTAATTTAACAATTTTTCGCTTAGCTGCCCTAACTTCTACGTGTTTCTGTTGGTACTTTAATGTTTGTGTTTATTTGAGATTTATTTTAAAACTTTAGTAAGAGTTGTTAAACTGGTGTCAAATGTATTGATTAATAATTCAGATTAAGGTGAAAATTGGGTTAACATCGGTAATTACAGTAGTTTGGTGTCAATCTGAGGAACCAAATCCGAGCCAAACGAAAACATTCTACACATTCACCTATATATTTTTTTGCTAATATGGAAGTGACAGATTGCATTTTCAACGCAAACTTTGCATTTTTTACCTTTTAATAAAAACAAAGGTGGGCATGTGTTACATTACTGAATTCGGAAAAACATCATCTTTTCAAAAATATTAAATTTGACCCTCCGTGTCATTTAAAAAGAATCAAGTTCGCCTTGTATCTTCAAAATAAATCATGGTAGAAAATTGAAAAAATCTCAGATGATAGAATTTAAACACTTTTAACTGTGTCCCACATTTCAACGAGCTCTACTAAACCGTTCTAAAAATATTTAGCTGTATCTATACTTTTTACCGACCCTGTATAAAATACGAGTATAAAAAGTTAGTTAGTTTAGCTGGTATATTGTTTAATTCATACACCGTTATGTTCAAAAACTAGGTGTCACTGATACGCTGATAAAATGCTCTAATCTGTACAATAATCTCAATTATTAATCAATAAATTCGACACCAGTGTAACAACTCTTACTAAACTTTTAAAATAAATCTCAAATAAACACGAATAGTACCATCAGAAACGCATAGAAGTTAGGGCAGCTAAGTGACAAATTGTTAAATTTAGTGTTTTTGTAATAACTAATTTGCAGGTAGGAGACCGCCGCAGTAGTCGGCCAAGTTCGGGTGTCCTGATGACTAATGAGTTGCTAGCATAGACGCAAATGAGACCTTAATTACCATTGACATCCTTCTGGGGCGCAAATGAGCCGAAAATTGGGGTGGGCGCAAATGAGCCGGGCGCAAGTAGACCGACACTTCTTCATTTACTGTAAATTAATTTGCCAATAATGTTTCCATCGTAATCATTATTTACAGCTGTGGTTGTTAAATTGTTGGTCTCTTTCTGAGAATTTTGTGGAACTAAAAATATTTATGAGTTTAAAAGAAACCTCAGAATTTTTGTTAAGATAAGTTAGAAGTTAGTAAATATGTAGACAATTGTAAACCTTAAAATAGTGTATAACTAAATAAAGTTTATTATTATTAGAGCAATGGTCAATAACCTTTGAACATATAAATAACAATTTTTATGTTTCACGATTAATTATCAGAAGCAGGTATTAAGGTGTCAGTAAAGGTTTTCTATAGCTGACAAATGTAATATTTCCATTTAGATGTTCAATGTTTAACTTTAAACCTGATGCACCAAATTAGATATGCTTGTTTTAGGTTTTAGTTCTGTATTGCCAATTATGAAGTACTAACCTCATTTTTCCTGTAAGTAAAATATTTTTTTATGTAATTCTCTACAACTATAAACTTTATTGTAGTTGCCTTGACACAGGAATATAGCTTTCCGAAATATTGGCTGGGATAATGAAACTCATGTGTAAAAATGCCGATAAGACGCCATATTTTTGTGACTTTGACAGCGAATAAAGTTAGCTTACCTTTGCAAGAGGATAAAAAGTCGTCATGACAATAAGATTGCAATTACCTATTCGTTAAATTCTAATATCAAAATACACTCGAAGTTTTGATTTTACCCAGATTAAAATTGCATTCTTAATCTCATATTTGATTTCCAATCGGTAAAGTGACTCAACAAATTGTCAGATAAAAGACTTGTTCTGGGAACTCGCCATTTTATCAGTGATAGTGTGCCTCGTCAAGTTCTCGTAAAAACGTCCAACTGTAATCGGATAAAATCAAACATCTTGTGTACTAGCTACAGCTAAAAGGAGTTTTCTTTTGAACTGAGTTGAAGAATCCAATAACTTACTATATTGTTTTATCAACCAGTCGTTTGTTACTGTTTCACAGTTTAACATTAACCCTCGGACTGCGGAAACCGGGTCAAAATTGAACCAGCATGGATTTTTTTTAAATAGACAAATATTTAGATTTAAACTCTCTGACGGACTGCAACGCCGATAAATACATTGTAGCGAATATATTAAAAGAGGAACTGGGAACTAAAACAACCAAAAACAAATACGAACTGCGAATTAGAAGAAGTGGATAATGACAACTGGACAAAACAGAAGAGATTTCATTGAAACTATGGAATAAAGTCCAGTAGTATAGATATTGAATGTGGGCACAGGTTAGGAGCTTCTAAGTTAAGCAAACGACCAGTTATTGTAAAGTTCAGCAACTTCAAGATGAAGGATTACATATTAAAAAATGCAAAACAATTAAAAGGAAACGTCAAAGCGGTCTCAGAAGATTTCGCACAAAATGCTAAAGCCCAAGGAAGCAAACTGAAAACGTTTTTAGCAGCGGCCAAAGGCAAGGGTCAAAGAGCATATTTAGCATTTTCTAAACTGGTTGTCGACTGCAAAAATGTCCTATAAAGATATTACGAATCATAATAACCCATACCCTAACCTCCCTAACTCACAAGAGATTCTTGAAGAAATCCCAGCCGGGAATAACGAAGAAGAAACACAAGCCAGATATCCAATCACTGAACAGGCACCTCACCAAAAAGTAATCAACGGAGGAAATGCTGACAGGATCCTGCGGCCACGCATTGGCTACAAGGATCCCAAATGGTAGGAACTGTGGAGCAGGAAGATGTTGTTGGAGGCTACTCTTGAAGAATTAAAACATAATGATGCACTCGGGTGGATGTTGTGTGCATATCGGAGCATTGGCTTAAACCGGGTGAGTCGAAATTTTTATCTGTTTGCGGGTATCATCTGTGTGCTTGCTTTTGAAAGAATTAACAGGGAGCACGGTGACGTTTTGCTGCTTGTGCGTGATGGTATTGCCTTCTCAGAAATAGAATGTAGCATACATGCACAAGAATAGCACTTTGAATATTAAAAACAAAGCTATGCTAATCATTACTATTTATAGATCCCCAAATCTTGATGCCAAAATATTTTTCAAAAATTGTTCGATTTACTACAATATGCCTCTAAATCAACAAAAAACCTGGTGGTCTGCGGAGATCTAAACATAAATATTGGCGAGGAATCCGAGAACCGAACGGAATTATCATTTTGTCCGTGTTCGGTCTCACTCTAGTACCGTATGATCGAAAACTTTTAACCTCTGCAGGGCTGTAGTTTTTTTAAAAATTGAATTTATGTTGGCAGCGATGAGTAAAGGCACGTAGAACTATAAACTATACAATTTTGACAGATAAACTTAACTTTTACAAGATGTTTAATACCGACCACTGGGCGGTGCTGTGTATCGAAAATGCAGGAAATCATTTTGAACAGCTGTAGTTGTTTCTGTTACTAACATTTTTATGTATTCAACAAAAATGTTTGTATTTGTTATAATGACATTCCTTATATAACCTTAAACTGACAGATATAAAAGTGCCAATGTGACTTTTACGAGTGGCTACAAAAATGTTTGACAAAATAATTCCACAGCCCTCTAGAGGATAAAAGTTTTCGATCATACTGTAATTGAAACCGACACGCGAATAATAAAACACTCAAAAACAATTATTGACAATATATTTATACATACGCACATAAACTCATATTCTGAAAATTCACTAGAACTGGGTTTACTAGATCACTAATGCAAATTCATAAGGTTAGATAATATTAACAATGAACATTCTAATAAAGACATAATTGAAATTGGCAGGCTTTTTTAAAAAAATAACTGGGAAGGGGAACGTCTTGAACAAGTTGTAAATAATAAAATTGAGGTTTTTTGACAAATTAAATTATAGTAAAACAGAGGATTCTTAACTTATACATTTTATGGTCCATGTGAAGATGAGAATTCAGAGAAAAAGAAAAATGGGTACCGTATTACGAATTATTTAAACATTAGCAGTAAAGTTAGTAGCAGTTTACCTAGTAAATTGGAACTAAATACTATCCTAGTGAATAAGAACAGTTTGAGTACCTTATTATTCAACACCGAACAAAATACAGAAAAACTGAACAAATTGAGGATTTACCGGGATTTACGAAATAAAAATGCGAGGAGTGTGATAGTACAGTGTGGGAGGTGTTCGTATGCAAGAACAAAAACTGGCAGTATAAAATAATAAGAAAAGTACAGGTTTTGCGAGACATTGTATAGATACACGGATTTTGTTTAACCCACTAGAGCTGAAGGTGTTACATGACGCTTACAAAGGAAAAAGAACGAACTTTTTGAATTGAATTGGAAATAAAGAAAGCCATATCAGCGAATGACTTTATTACTAATACATACATTGACTTTGTGAACACCCCTATTATAGACTCGGTAGCAGTGACTAAACTTTGTTAAATAGCTGATTTTTAAAATGTAACTGTAAGTTGCTATTTTAACATTTAAATTAGCTTGAACAAGAAACTCTTTGAGAATGGTCGAAGACCGAAACATACTCGTATGTCACAGTTTTAATATATTCCTCTAACCCTTTATTGGGCTATGTTATTTTATTTCATTTAAATTAGATTTATGATAAGATTAATTTATGCAAAGATATGCCCTCGTTTAAATGATTTCTTATTTAGGACCGGTTGCAGAAAGCAATGTTAAGTCTGGTGTTAGCTAACGCGACGTCAAAGTGAACAAAAGCGAATCATATCTCAAATGCTTATGGTAAGTAATACATTAGTAAACAAAATTTGATGCGTTTTTGTTCACTTTGACGCGACGTTAACTAACACCAGACTTAACATTGCTTTCTGCAACCAGCCCTTAGTATATTATTTTTTTAGCTCCGGTAGAACATTCAACTCTTATATCAGGTTAGGTTCAGGCTTTATAAAATATTATTAATTGCTTGCATTATTAATCTTTGTTATCGTCTTGATTGTTACTGAGTATTAAAAAAATATATATCATGGTTATTTGGTAATATGAGAATTATGTCGAATGACACTTTTGTCAACCATCAACTTGAAAGGTAAACAAAAATTCATATTTTACATTTGATATAGTTTTCAAATAATAATAAAAGGTTAGTACTTCTTGTTCATATCTTATACACTCACTATTCTGAAATTTTAATGTTTATTTACATATACCTGATACGTCTTCCACTTAACTTTGTCTTATATCTGCCTCAGTCCAGCTAGGCACGAATTGTTTGCTTACCACTGTGCTCTGGAACGGCCAGGTAAGTCATATTCCTATCAATCATTTATAACGGCAGCTATACTAATTGTCCTGTTTTGTAGTTCCACGATGATTCTCTCTCTGCACTACGCCACACGGCAGATACTGCCTCACTTAGAAACTGCGAGGCCTTCAATCAGCAACCCCAACTGCTTAGATGAATAGAATACATATCCAAATTAAGCCCATGTGTAGTTGTGAGTACTCCAATCCTCAACCAAACCATAAGGACGACCTATACTGGAACACTGAAGACTAGTTTTCTTCCTTACCATCAAACAGCGACTCCACTGCGGTCAGCGTCCAAATCACCCACTAGATTCCTCAGCAGCAACCTTTAACATCGATCAAGGCTTCACCGCAGTCCAGCTCGGGTACACATCTAGCTGTTTACGGACCAAAGATTATTCTGTTGCTCGTATCTGTTCACCTTCTTTCTCCAAGACCATTACGTTTAATTCTTCCTTTAGTAGTCACTTTCGAAATTTTCAACAGTGTAGTTTGTTTAATTTCCTTATTTTAAATTGATTTATTTATTTCTTTTTTTTTTTTTTATTAAGTGGTTTAATGTGCCTTTTAACTACAAGGTCTTATGGCACATATTTCTATTAATCACTTTAACATCATTTTAATATAAGTTTATTTTCAAATTTTACTTATTACAAAATTTTTACTTGTACCTACCTTTTTCTAAATAAAAATTTGATGTTATTCTCCTAATCGAGTTTCACCATAGTAATCTCTATTCATACATTTTAAAAACTAACACTATTGGATTATTTACATTGCAAATTATTTAATTTAGTCATATTAGAACCTTAATATTAATTGCTTCACCGGATTCGAATTAAATCTGTATTTTATTAAGTACATTTTTGAAAGCTATCCTATTCTTTTTATATTAAACTCACTCTTTATAGAGTATAATGTTTTAACATTTAGGTATTTCATCATTATATAATTAATCTTAAGGTATGATATTTTTTTTATAAAATTAATTATTAGTCTTGAGGTATGCTATAATAACAATATTTTTTGAAACAAATCAAGTGTTTTATTAATTTTAAAAGTTAACTAATAAACTATGTTTCATCAAGTGCCAACCGCGTAATCAGTTCAATTAATTTAAAAAAAGATTTTGCAGTTTTTGAGATGTTTAAACGCCTTTGAACATATTTCAGCACATATCCTACATAATAGTCCTTAAACCACGCCCTGTATTATTCTTGAACGAGCATTTAAAAAATGTGTGCATAAGAGTCTTGTATCCATCAGCATAAGCAAATTATTACATCCTTGATAGAAAAATCTTAGTGCTTGTAATTTGATTTTAAAATCAAACGTCAAGAAATTCCTCGGGCTCCTCATATTTGTTCGTTGCGCTGTTACTTTAAGAAGTTGGTTAAACGATAAAAACACTGCTATGCCACCTGCACATATGACGGACTGCTACTGTTGCTGCACTAAAATCTTCGTGTTTTTTTGGCAAAAATAAGAAGAAAATTACATATCATAATATGTCTTCTGCTACTCGTCCGGTACCTCATTTGAAAACCTTGCCAGTGCACATATGTGAACATCTTGAGTTAAGAACAGGTTGCTACAGAAACAGAAGAACCAATAGTGAAGATGTCAATTACCAATGAAGAATATTTGCCAAGATACTATAATGAATACAAGAATGGAAGTTGTTAGCTCCAGACATGTGTAGTGGTTTGCACCACTGGAACTAGTATGTTGTTTATTTCTTTGGAATTAAGTTCAGTAAAATACAACCGTTTGTGGAAAACAATAACATTCCTTTTGTTTCTTTAGAACACACGAAAAAAACATATACAAATTCGTTAATATTAATTTAAAATACAAATACGAATTGTGAGTAAACTGGTTTCGATACTGAATTATTTATTAATAAAAGACCTTGGAAACTGACCTTGATCCTCGACTTTGCTCCAAAATGGTACAAGTCGGAATATGCAGAAAACGTGATATTAAGTCAAGTGATATTACGCGAAGTGATGAAGTGATCTTACGTTACGTAAAAGTGATCTTGAAAACTAGGCTACTTGCGTTTATATAGGGTGCGCGTGAATGAAAAGGATATTCCCTATTCTTTTGAGCACAATAGGATTGTCAAGCTAAGCTCCCTTTGCTCTATTGTAGCACAAGAGGTTGAAATAGCTTCCATCGCAAAGAACTTTCCCTTTTCGAGCGTTTACGACTGTATTGTCTACCGGGGTTGACTTTTCCTTTTCGCCTGGTCTATTGTTAGTTGGCGCAAAAGGGTTTGTTGGCCGATATTCTTGCGTTTACGACATAACTCCGGCTGTGCTAGAAATTGCATCGTGGCGTTTAGACAAGTTAGTTTTGATTGTTCAACTCGACGACACCAATCACACTTGACATTACAGATATTTCTTATTGCACGCGTACAATTGACACTTTCTCTAAACTGTCACATCGCGAACACCACTTTTACTAGCTGATTTAGTACTGCAGTTTAAGTCACATTTTAGTTTATGGCCTTCTCTTGTACGAAACACGTTTTCAGGTCATTCATCACAGCTGCGCCACACAATCGTCTTAAAGAATTGTGGCAGTGTTTTTCAACTAAAAAAGTCTTTGATTTTACAATAATATTGACAATTTAATGCAAGCGTTAGGCTATGAACACATCCCAGAAGAATGGCGTATATTTGTATTCTACATATAGAAAATGTTTACCCTTCAGTTACTATTAGTTCCTCGGTTTATATGAGAAGTCTTATGATACATATTATGCCTTCTGAATAAAATTAAATACAACAGAGACAAATGGTACATCCATACTGACCTCAAAGTTGTGGCAATTCTATTCGGTTTTCTACTTGGATATACGAAGTATTGTTTCCTTTGTGAATGGGAGAGTCGACCAAAACGTTTGTTATTACGTTATTAAACATATAAAACAACCGATTTCTGAGCAAAAGAACATAATTTATCACGGACTAGTTGAGTCTGCTAAAATATTTTTGTCGGGGTTGCATATAAATCAAAATCAAAATTTTCTAAGAAATGCAAAACCTAAACGCCATAAAAAAATTGTCATAGAACTTCTCAGAAGTTATCAGGTATAAGGCTGCATTATCCTTAAAACAAATTTCTTAGATTCCCTTTTGGACTTTTTTCTTCTGAATCTTCATCAGTGATGAACACGTAGAACAATTTTATCAAGACATTTTTACTATTGAAAAACAATACCAGGGCAAGTAAAACAGATAAGTTACACTAAAAAAAAAGTGATGGAGCCACAAAGCCGTTTTAATAAACAATGTTTCTATCGATGTTAAATATTAATACTACATAGTATACAAGAACTAATTGATATTCTACAACAGTATTGTATTAAGTTTAAATAAACCCGTGGCCTGCAAATTAAATTTTAATCTTCCAAACCCATCTATCTTACACATTCATTTTCACTTAATTCCCATTTATCAAAAAATCTAAATAATTAATACAGCTTTTTGAAATCATTGTGTATAAATGCCAGTCAGCATTGAATGTCAAATTTAATACTTCCTTTTAAAGATCAAACCTTTTCCTTGTTTTAATTTTGGCATAGTTGCCTATTAGCTATCACTATAGCTACTTAGTAATTTTTCATCGATTACCACAACACATTAACGTCTTAAGCTTCGGCCCAGTAAAACTACGCCTTTTAAACGGCGAACTATAAATCAAGTTCGTCCTTGCTGAGACAAAGTGTGGCAGGTTTGAAGTGTATCAGATGTAGGCAATTTGTTTCGGTTGCTTTTGTGCAGTGACCTTTGCATACCAGAGTAGTAGATCTTTATTAATTTTTGTATTGACTAGCTGTAAGTATTTCAGAATGAATGTGACATGATCAACGATCATAGACCTAATGTATGCTATGTTCGTATTTGTGCAAGTTACAAAATTGAAACGCTTTATTAATATAATTGATTGTATGTATTTATTCCCAATTTGTACTATAAACTTCATATTCAATTATGTATACTACAGAGTGTTCCTTTTTCATTAAATCTCCAGACCATCAACTTTATTTTTTTGAATACCCTTATTTTCTAGTGTCAAATTTTAGAAGCCATTTTCATTCTAATTCAGCAATGTACTGCACATTATGGTTTAATTACGTTTCGAGTCTTTTTGACCATCATCAAGAAATGTTTTGATACGGACTTGTGTCGTAGAGCTTTTCATATGTTGCTTCAGCATTGTAATTTAAAGAATGAAGTAATGAGTCACACTGGAGGTTTTTAATCCCTAATAATCACATATGGTCTTGGAGTACAAATAATTTTCAATAGTCGGTAATTAACTCATTAATGATTTTTCTTACTTATAGTGTACAGTGTAGCTCATTACTTTTTTCTTTAAATTAGAAAGCTGAAACAACGTATGAAATGCTCTAGGACACAGATCTGTATCAAAAAATTCATTGATGATGGTAAAAATAGACTCGAAGCGTAATTAAACCATAATATGTGGTACATTGTTGAATTGAGAATAAAAAGGGCTTTTGACATTTGATATCGGAAAATAGGAATCGTATTTAAAGACAAGTCGATGATGGTTGCTCGAAGACGAAACATCGAATAAAAAGAAAAGATAATTTAATATTTAAGTGCACTGAATGTTACTATAAAGAAGCTTTGTTAGTTTTGCTCTAAAGTTAATATTAATTCCAGAAAAAAATTATTAGAAATCCAAAAATTCGGCTTTTAAAATAACTCAAAAACGAAAAATCATACCAAGGGCATCAGTTTGTTAGTCCTTTATTACGCAGCTCTTTCCTATTTTACCAAATTTGTATCTCTTACTATTAAAGAGATTCCCATACTGGACCTCTTTATCTTAGACACACTGTATACAAAAAATAAATAATACCAAAATTTTCTATGCTAGATTCTTCAATCATTAGAAATCGAAGTACATAAAAAAAGCTGAATAATTTAAAAATGTGTCTGTGAAGCAAGAGAGTGTCAGAAAACGTTAACAGTAAAGTAATCGTCTGAGGGCCGGTTGCAGAAAGCAATGTTAAGTCTCGTGTTAGCTAACGCGACGTCAAAGTGAACAAAAACGCATCAAGTCTCAAATGCTTATGGTAACTAATACATTAGTAAACAAAATTTGATGCGATTTTGTTCACTTTGACGCGACGTTAGCTAACATCAGACTTAACATTGCTTTCTGCAACTGGCCCTGAGTGATATAAATAGTGAAAACTCTTAAAGATGCATCCCACAAGAAAATATATAACGAAAATATGATGATACTAAAGAGTTTTTAAAAACTGATTAAGAGTGCTTTGGCTAACTTCCGTAGGGCGATTAAATAGCTAGTGAAAACAAAACCATCGTTTGATGTTTAACTGTGATTCGTAACTCAGCAACTATAACATATTATGCAAGACATACGCTAGCAACGTTTTTCAAAGTACTCTTAACCCGTTCTTTTTAGACAACTGTAACGCATTGGCGGTTCGTGCTAATTGTATTTCAGGAGTTCTTAATTTCTGACAATAACTAAGTCTATATTTTCCCTATGACAGCCATTGGACAATTGTTTGGAGTATCTATTGTTTCATTCTACCACCCTTAAACGAGGGGTTGACAAGGCCTCGGCTAGTTCTTTTAACTCTCGGCAGAATATGGCGTGGTGTAAAGACTAGACAAAAATGCTTCGGGCTTTAAAATTGAACAATACTATTTTTAAACATTGGGCGCCTTGTCGTTACTCACAACATAAAAACAAAACTAGCTAATTAATAATACGCCATCTACCTTGGGTGCTTCGGTGCATACCTAGATAACTCGTACAGCTAGAGAGGTTGCAGAAAGAACACAAACAATTAACAGCAATAGAGGCATTTAATTAAACCCAAAAGTCGCAGCAACACATGAATTATATACATAAGCCCTTAGGCCAAGTGACAGCAATTAAAGTTGGTAGGACCATTGTCTATCAAATGAATTAATAAACCACAAATGGGAATTAACTTCCAAGTATTCAGGTCAAAAATTGCTAATTATAGACCAAATTACAACTTCAAGATAACCACCTGTGCTACCTCAATTGACATAAATGCACAACTCCCAAGGCACGCGGATTATTTCAGATTACAGATACATGCATATTTCAGCAATTTAGAAATAATTACATCTTCGCTCTTTAGCGTTAATAAATGATTGAACCCAAAGAGTGATTAAACAAGCTTCAGTTTGAGTTTCTAAAGCCTTAGTGAGGACTGAACAGTTGCGGCATTTGTTTTTGTCGATTAAGAAAACGCTGAGAAGGGCATGTACTTACAATTTAGTTCGTTGCAAATATCCAGCGAGTGACAGGGATAGATCCTGGTGCGTTGCATCTATCCATGAATACTCTAAGCCGGATTTGGCTGCATAATTCTTAGAATCCCAAAGGTCACCACTGTTAAGAAGGCAGCTAGCAGCAACAGGAAGCGGCACGTAAACTGGCTAGCTTGTAGAAGCAAAATCGAGGGACTAACTAAGCCTCACGAGAGCCCTCAAGTTAGCTCTCAGGTTAGCCATTATGCTAGCCGCAAGTTAGCCCATGGGGACCGGTCTAAATATTAAAATTAGTGTGCGAAATTGAGCTAGAACAAGCATTCTTACCAACGGTGTTCACTGCCGCAGCGGTTTTCATTAATTTATTGGAAGGCGCAGGGGGATCCAGCTTAAATATCGGAATCAGTACGCAAAGATAAAATTAGATGAGCATTCTTACCAACGCTGATTGTGCCCGTTTGCGAAATAACGCTCTAGCGGCTTCGTTTGTTTGAAAACAAGTACGGCCTCAGCCTACCCGACAATTATTTTCGCAGAGATTGCATCTTGAAAAATCAATACTAATTCAGCGATTCCACTGTTCCAGCTGCCTACTCGGAATCGAATGCTAGCTAACATGCTGCGACACGAAAAGCTTTACGAGGTAAACTGCTAAAGTTTACAGAATCGAGTACTCCTTGCATTGCCAGCGTTCTGCAATTGACAGTTGACAGTTCGAATTTCACAGAGTAATAATTGTGTGAAAAATGGAAATTTCAAATCGTGATTTTCGAGTGATGATCTTTTATGATTTTTGATACGGTTTAACACCGCAGCAATGTGTGGAAAAACTTAGTTCGTTATTTGGAGATGAAGCACCACCCAAAACTACGGTTTACGGTAATTATTTGCTTTAGCTTGAAACGCTTAAATTGCAACTTTTGGAATTTTTAACAAGTAAATACCAAACTAAAATCTACCTTAATTAACCAAATTGACACTTCCAGCGATAGCTACGTTGCCAACTGTCGTTAAAATACCCTAAACGGTGTGGCGCAGCCCCAACGAGTATAAAAGTATAGAGTCCTCTAGTAAATACTTTGGCTAAAATGCGGTATCGTAGACCACTTCTGTCTCATGCCCAGGAGCTATTTTAGGTTAGCTGCAGCTTAAGATTTGTGTGTACTTAGTACCCACTAAAATGTTGTGGTCTACTATATTGGAGTTTTACCTCATTCTATTTATCTATTTTAAATCAATGGGTGCCGCCCCTGGTGTTTTTCGAGCTTTAGTAACATATTCGAGCTACAGTCTGCGTTGCGTGCGCACCGAAATAAAATGACGTGTTTATGTCATTTCGCCGGTAATTTTCGTGTTTTTCGGAATTTTTGATAGATTTTTGTAAGTTTTGTATTTAAAAACGCCTTTCCGCCGACTTCTCTGTACTTACTTTTTGTTCTGCATGGCCATTTTGTAGGGATTCCAGAAAAACCCGGATTTTAGCGTTTCATGCTAAAGTAAACTGTTACCCGATTTACAAATGGATCGCAGAATTCAAGAGTGGAAGACCAACGTTTGATGACGATCTTCGCGAAGGTCGTCTATGCACCTCTGTTGTCGCGAAAAATATCGATGCTGTGCGTGAAATGATTTTATCAGATCGGCATGTGACATATAGTGAGATAGAGACATCTTTAGGCATTGCGGCGAAACAAATACATACGATTTTGCACGATTATTTGCATGTCCGGAAGCTTTGTAGTCGTTGGATTATTCCTCACAATTTGAAAGAAGAACAAACACAGGCACGTGTCAAGTGGTGCAAGGAAATGCTAAAAAAATTCGACGGTGGTCTTTCAAATTCTGTATATAACATCGTAGCAGGTGACGAGTCTTGCATATATTCATATAAGCCTGAAACTAAACAGCAATCGACTGTATGGGTGTTTCAAAATGAACCTAAACCAACAAAAGTGGTGCGTTCAAGAAGCGTTTCGAAAAAAATGATTGCTTGTTTCTTCGCAAAAACGGGTCATGTTGCAACTGTTGCATTAGAGGATTGCAGGACAGTTAATGCTGACTAGTATACTTACTTCAATTTGTTTGCTGGAAGTTATTGCTGAAATCAGAAGAAACAACGTAAACGATGAACTGTTGAGTTTTTGACCAGTAACAACATCCAATTAATGGCTCATTGCCCATATTCGCCTGATTTAGCGCCCAATGACTTCTTCTTATTCGGATACATCAAAAATAAAATGCACGGCGAGCGTTTTTCATCGCCTAAAGAGGCCGTTGAAGCATTTAAATCACTTGCTTTGGAGGTACCTCGCTCAGAGTGGAAGAAGGTGTTTTGCAAATTGGTTTCATCGGGTGCAAAAGTGTATAGATTTTAAAATGGAATATTTTGAGAAGCAATAAAGCGATTTACATAACGTAATTTGTGTTTTGTTTTACATTTTCCGCAAACTTTAGCAGTGCCCCTCGTAGGTGTTTACCTCTAAAGGCAGACGCTTGTTGCGATAAACCTGAGTTCTTTTGCTACAATATTGAGATATAAGGTGGTTCGAAAGAAGATGCTAAACGATGATTTTGAATTTCCAAAAATTCGCTGTCATTAATTTGTTCTTTAATTTTTTATCGACATAATGCAAGCCTACTGTCCAGAATTTGATTTTGTATGCACATTTTAAAACCTTTGCATTATATGTGTTCTATTAAGATTCTATTTAATTCTGAAGATAAATCTATTATCTCTCTAAAAACCCCAGGATCTTGTCACCTTATTCCTAATTCTATCTTTCCGCAAAATTGTATGCAATTAATTATTATTCACTTTAATATATACCTGTTCTTAGCTACCTGTTCATTATGTTTGATTATATTTTGTCTATAAAGTGAATTTAACTGAACTACGATATTTACAGGGTCTAGCAAAATAAATTCTGTACAACAATCCACATGACGTACCCACGGTTCGTGCTTTTTACCCTTTCATTTAAATGTTTGAGATATTCCAATATTAATCTTGACTAGGTTTTCTTCATTACTTCGCAATAAAACAGAACACTTGGGAAACAAAATAGAGCATTTAATGCATCGCATCAGCAAATTAATTTGTTTTTAATCTAAATATCTACAGAAAAATGTTTTGTAAAAATATGAGTTCCGACTTTATCTTGCTGATTAAGATTTAATACCGGTGCAGGCCATCCAAGTGTTTTGAATTTAACCTTTTCAGATAACGGTAGGCTTTTAAAACTAATGTTGAGAATATTACTTATACTATTCTCCACCATTTTTTGAATAATACTGCACTAAGCAATCGAAATCATCGCACTCCAACTGCAAGGGATACTATGTAATATCATGCCAACACAGCTCCTGGCAAGAATAATTTAATTCGCCTTACTGCATGTGCAGTTTATTTAAAGCTTGCACAACATTTGAAAGAGTAATGGTATCGGAACGGCAGCTGCCTTTATCCTCAGATCGCATTACATTTTCAGGAGCCCTATACTAGTAAATATTACGATAAGCCTGCGAGTTTTCGGCGGCTGGGGCTCAAAAATCATGAGCTCTTGCATTACCTTGAAGCTGCTATATCGCCGCTTTGGCAGAGGCTGCGCTTTCGCCAGTATATATTCATATAAGCTCGGAACTCGGTTTCGGAGAGCCCACAGCAGCTGCTTAGTGCATATTGTAAGAGCGAGAGTGTTGACACATAATTCATGTTATGCTGACATCCCTCTCGGATATTGTTTTACATGTTTTAAACGGTATCGAATAGCGATGTCCGGATCTCACTACCCTCGTTTTATTGCAATGGCAAGATAGGCGATGTTTTTAATTGTAGTGCTTGATAGCTCTTGAGAAGTTCAGTGATAATTTCAGTATAGAAAATTTTGAACCGTTGCCTTAAAAGCATTCCAAGTCACACATTCTTATTCGCTTAATGTCTGTTCAAATTCTACATCTCATACTGACACATTAATCAGGGGTCGTATACAAATTCCATCTGTTATAATTTGCTTTAATGAAGGTTCTGACGAATTATGCTCTTTTTCTCAGAAATATACCGTTTTCTGGCTGGCCACTGTGTAAGATCGTAATGTGAAGCGGTAAATGAGAATGTTATTGGTCCTGGTTAATACCAATTATCATTGCTTTCAGTTATTGCAGGCTAAGTGTTCAGGTTAAATTTATTACATTGTTGAAATATAAACAGAATTAGAAAGATTGCATCGCATTGCTGGGAAATATAATTTTTTTTCACTACCTTCTTTGCAAGTGATACATATACTGTCAGATTTGAAGGATGTAGGAAACGTTTACAAAAATTGTTACGGTTTTCATGACAATGTACTTACTTTCCTAGAGAAGTATAGATATTTATGCATTAAGGGAGATATGAATATGTTTTTTCCCTGAGGTTAACATGTGTTCAGAGCTGGGCAAATTACTTTTAAAAAGTAATTAATTACTAATTACCAATTACTGCCCAATGCAGTAATTTAATTACCAGAGATTCAATTACTCACAGGAAATAGTAATTCAATTACCAATTACTTAGTAATTGTAATTGTACAACATCAATTACTTTTTCAATTACTTTTAATAAAAATTATTGTCATATAGTTGTATTTAGTAGAACTTTCTTGCAAGTTGCAACTATCATTAGTGTCGCGTCGATTCGTAATCGTAATCTAAAAATGCTTAATTTTGATGTTTTTTTAACTATATTAACCTACATACTCTTTCACTTTTGAAGATTTTTTGATAATTAAAACCTGTAGCTAAATGCACCGTTCACCAAAGCCAACAGTTTTTAGTTTGTTTTGATGTAAGATGTAAGTAAATAAATAAATTCAAGGATAACAATTATACAGGTGTCCCAAAAAAATGGAACACCGATTTGGCATAGATGGATATTGTATCCAACATTAAAGAAACATGCTAAAATAGAATACATTACCAAAAAGGTTTTAACTGATTTAAATCACAATCTGGTTTTCTATCAAAACGTCATCAGTTTCACGTAACCCAGCAAAAATGCTAATCTACAAACTATTGTAGCTAAAGAAGTTTTATCTGACGAAATGATTTTAATAATAAAAGATGTTACCATATCCAACTACTTAAACCATATAGAAAACAAAAGACAGAATGTGATATTAGATGTCCCTTTGTCCTATTTTTAAATCAATGCGCTGATGAAGCTAACAATGAATTAGCGAAACGTTCATATAAATATTTTTAATAAAGATCATTTTCATTATGTGTAATGACAAAACGAATTTATTACTCACGTTAAAATTTAAATTAGCTGATTTAGTCTCTTAATTTGTAAAGTAGAAGTTTCTTGTGAGGAAAGTGGAACCCTTTCGTGTAATCATATTTCCTATCCAATAAGTTCGTCTGCATTATAATTTCACAATCTTTAATAATACCTATTGATTTTAGTTTAGGAAAATAAAATATCTGAAATTTGGTCACTATGCACTGTTCTTTTAAAAAACTAAATGGAATTTTGTGTAAAATCATTAAGCCAATATTTGAATGCCTTGTATTTATAAGAAATTCATGATTTTGATAAGACACTATTCCAGATTTGTAATAATAATCGAAGCTAACATATTGCAGCAGTCCGTAAAAATTATGCACTATGTGCCAGTATACAAAGCAGCATATGAGCATTACAAGGCAAGAAAGCGAGAAAGAATGGATAATTTACAAAATGTTCAATCCAAGAATGAGGTAAACTTATACGGCGTTTTTAAATTGTATTAGTGCCATACACCATACTGCATTTTTTAGTCGACCAGACATGGAATTTTGCAATTAGGTTTATTTTATTTGTGTCTTACGTTGTTTAAATGTTGTTATCGAATTTTGGCCGTTTAGTTCAGTTGCTCACTCAAAAACATAATTTTTAAGCCTGTTACACTTGCACAGCAGTATACCCCTATGTTAATACATCGTTTAAAACAAGCAAATTGAAATGAATAAATAATTATGTAAGTATTATGCACCAGTATCGTCTAATGAAGCTATTTTAAATTATATTTTTACCGTAGGTATTGTAATCTGTAATGTACTTACCGCAAATATAGTTTTAACGTCTTACACTCAGCGTCTCTCACAATAAATATTAGTGTCACTATTGCAAGCTAGTCAAGCTACAGATCACATCTACATACACGCTCCAATGCTCGTGACGCATCGTACAAAATGCAAAAGTTGTTGTTATTCGACTTGTCAGAGGAAATAATAAATTAGGCTTATATTGGACGGGGAATACCCTATTGCGATTTGCTTAATATGTAACTTAAGAAGACCTTATCTTATTTTTTGCGTTCTGGAGATTTGGCACCTAATCGAGGTCAGTAATTCAGTAATTGAAATACCACAAAGTAATTCAATTATCTCGAGTAATTTCAATTACCACAGGTAATTCAAATACTTGTAAAGTAATTTAAATACTTTAGAGTAGTTTAATTACACAAAAGTAATTGAGTAATTGAATGTAGTAATTAATTACTTTCAAAAAGTAATTTTCAAGTACTTTTTAACAAAAATGGCAATTCCCAATTACAATTACCGCATTTTGAAAAGTAATTCAATTCCAAGGCAAACAAACAGAAAGGAATTTAATTAGTAATTTAATTAAAAAGTAATTAATTACTGCCCAGCTCTGCATGTGTTACAGATCGAGGGCCTCTGGCCCGAGGTCTGCAAGTCAACCGAAGGTAAAGAATGTGAATATCTCCCGTGGTGCATACAATATTTTATTTACTAGCGTATCAGTAAAAATAGTATGAAATTTCAAAATGTCATAATGACATTTAAAATTAGAATATGTAAGTAACATTAAGAATTGTCTCAATGTATGGTTACTAAGACATTATTTGTAGTTGTATGGTTACCATGAGTTTGAGGGAGAAATAATTTGACAAGTCCCTTGGGTGTTATGAGTAAAGCTGATTGATTATATGGCAAATGCATATTTTGTATAATTGATATGCCGGCAAAACTTTTTGCATATGTATACTAATTACGTGAAAACAAATCGTTTAATCCAAGTTTCATTTTGCATATTTTGCATATTTATACGTTTTTGGGCATATTTTATGAATTTTGCATATTTGGTTATATTTAGCAATAATTTGTAATGTATGAAGAACTTTTTGAATTTTTTTATAAAATTTACTATTTTATTAAATTTATATAGTCAATCATTACAATGAAGGACGTCTTTGAATAAAAATTAGAGAAACGAGCTTCTGTAGATGGCGCCAAGTGGACAAACCGCCACTGTGCTACAATGCTTGGAAATTTTGCAAAGTGGAAAGCCAAAACCAAATAGCGCATGAAGGTGCTCGGGACCTTAGCAACAACTTTGCCCCCTTTCAAAATTTCGATATCTGTAGCCGTTCGAAAGTTACAGGCGATCCGGACGGACGGACAAAACATTCGCATAAGTACGCTGAAGCTACTAATAAATATACTCATGCAAAATAATTGAAATTTTTACATTATTTAGAATACTACTTATTTTCAAAAAAATTAGAGCATATTATGTGCATATATTATAACTTTGGGTGCATATACTGAACAAAATGTATGCATATATATGCGCATATTTTCGTACTTGTGAGTGCATATAATTATCAGCTTTAGTTATGAGTAACTTTTCATATTTTCTTTCTATGACGAAAATGTACAATATCATGTTGCTAGTAAATAATAGTATATTACATACCGAGGTGGAAAGTGTTTCATTCCTGTCGAGAGATTAAGTAGTTAACCGAGACGCGTAGCGTCGAGGTGAACTTTATCTCGAGACAGGAATGAAACTTTTCACCGTGGTATGTATACTATTTTATTCGCAACCACTTTATTCTAAACAATAATTGGAAAAATTATTATATTATGATACATGTTGTGACGCGCATGAATGGATCAACAAGATTTCCATTGTCCCTACCTACACAGCGGTCGGGAATGGATTTATTTCCAACCGGCAATCACTTTTCCGACCGGTTGGAAAGTTACAAGTTGGGAATAACTCATTTTCCAAATTTTTAAAAGTCAGTAATGATCTTATTACATATATGGTTGCGAATAAAATTATTTATCTACTAGCAACATGATATTGAACATTTTCGTCATAGAAACAAAATATGAAAAGCTACTCATAACTCCCAAGGGACTTGTCAAATTATTTCTCCCTCAAACTCATGGTAACAATGCAACTACAATTAACGTCTTAGCACCCATACAATGAGGCAATCCTTGATGTTACTTACATATTCTAATTTTAAATGTCATTATGGCATTTTGATATTTCATACTATTTTTACGAATATGCTAGTAGATAAAATATTGTATGCACCACGGGAGATATTCATGTTCTTTACCTTCGGTTGACATATCAACCTCAGGGAAAAAACATATTCATATCTCCCTTAATGCATAAATATCTATTACATTCCGCGTTTATTACAACTGACAAGATACCATGTCTGCCATTTGGTTAACACGAAGGAAACCAGTAGCGCTCGTACTATTATCAATTTTTAATCAGAATATTATCATAAAGCTCCCAAAACAGCACTCGCAATAGTATTCACGCATTTTTTCCAAGAATTTTTCACAGTGCATTTATAACTGTCAAACAAAACGTCACGACGCTATAAGGCTACTATAATTTAGAAAATGTAATAATTTTACGATAGGTATTACCATTTACTTTACATAAGGAAATATTGGTAGTGAAAAACAATTATGTACTTTACACAGGATGTAGGAAGATTTACACTACCTCGTACCTTGTTACCCTCGTTCGCTTCACTCACTCAGGCATCAAACGGTCTTCGGTAGTGTAAATCCTACATCCCTTGTAAAGTAATATACTATTAAAGAACAACAATTGTAAGAATGTATGGTGTCTTAAAAACTTAAAAACTGCATAAAAATCTGTAAAGGGCTTAACCAGAACTTCCCTCGTGGACATTGTGACACTAAATAATTTTAAAAATCAAATTAAGTTAGGGGTAAAAATATCTTCGCGTTTCTAATAAATTAAATAAATTGTCAAATAAAAAAAACATTACTTGTGGTGAAATTCGAAGGGCCGACGGATGCGTATCCCAATGCTTTGCAAGGAGAATGGGCTATTTCTATATGCGCTGCGGAGCAGTACGTAACTACGTGCATCCCGGCTAGCTTAAATAGAACCTCTTTTCGTTGACACCTCTTACGCTGTAAAGCAGAAAGCGCACTTACGCTGTATCTGTTGGATTCTCGTCAGAAGTGAAGTTTGAACTATGTGCAAATTGTTACCAAAAATAAAAATATTACCGGTGATGAGACTCGAATTCAGGCCTATTCAATTTCCTTGTTTGGAGGTAGTTTACGCTATCGCTTCCAGAGCTACCGCGACCTTTCGAATTCATGCGTTCCAGCTATATTTAACGTTCCGCATTAATTCGTTGTTCCTTTTTGTATCGTACTGCATTTATTCTGCATCTTTCGGGTCTCATTTTTGGCAAGAATAAAGCCTGCGATATGTACAAATTATTACTTGTCTCTAATGCTAAGTTAAATCAAAAATAAACAAAATCTTGTTTTTAAAGTACTCGCCATGTATATATTTGTCTGAAATTTTCTCGGTTTCATGCCAGGTAGATATATAATGTGTATGCAAAATATCGTCTTCCTCCAACAAATAATTTTTGAGTTATACCGCCAAGAGATGGACAGACCGACAGACAGACAGACGGAATTAAGAAAATCTCGGAAGGTGATTTTTCGCGATTACAATACTTCCTTCGTCTTTCAGAGGGAATAAAAATGTAAGCATATAACCTAAAGAGTATATAATCTAGAAACGAATAATATTCACGATACAAGCATTTTTCTAATTGTGCTTTGCTTTAGGTGCCACTGGAAATTAAGTAATATTGTTACAAACAAATAGGACAAGCTTCTTTTAGCTTTCTGAATCTGAACTTTTAACTCGCAACTGAGATATGAATAAATATGAAATTATTTCAAAACGCCACTATCAATAATGCCTAGCATGAGTTTAGTTTCAAAAGTTAGAATTACTTCTTACTTAGAAAACGGTATAACTATTCGGTGTTGCACATTTATCTAGTTTTATAATTGTTTTGTGTTATAGTTCTTGATATTAAAATTCGATATAGCATATGAGAGCTTTAAATTAGTCGCATAATGGTCAGTCATTTTATCAACTAAAATAATAAAACTTCATGGCTGCTAGATTTAGAACTTGTCCTAGTTTTTTTTTGTAGCAATAGTAATAGTACGTTCGTTTTGACACTGATATACATACATTTCTTGGAAGAACTAGGCACTCCAATGAAGCGAAATTGTATCTATCAATCTTAAATTCTCGAAGTATTCGTCAAGTGATCGTTTGTTGTACAGATATAATCTACGGCAGGACTGTCGCCAGTTCGAACTCCTCAATTGTTCTGGTGGGGTCGTTTCCTTACGTAACACATTCCAACAACAAATATCTAACTAAAATCATATTTTGTTTTCCACTCTCAGGGTCTTTCAGAATTATATGGTGAAATGCATAGAACCTTAAATAGACAGAAAGCATGCATTAGTCACATACGTTTCTGTAAACATTTACGTTTATTTGACTTCCAAGGATGATTTTATTTTAAAAACTTCCTGTTCTAACAATAAGAGTGAATAAGACATCTTTATCTCCTGTTATCAAGCTTATCTGCAGGTTTCCTACTACTACTCTTGATTCTGCCTTGGTCTTCGAAGCAAAATTCAAATCATGTGTAAATCTTCGATGCCTAGACAAATCCAACCAGAACAAGACAGTATCAGAATTCCTGGTCTTACTTGTTAATATTTTGAAAGTTTCTAGTAATGTTAATGTCACGCGTCCAACATTTAAAAAAATACAAAAAATACAAATATTAAGAAGAAGTTCCTTATATTTTGCTAAATTTGATTATTTTAATTTTAATAACAAATGGATACGATTTTTACTTGATGTAACCTGATAAATTTTTGCAAGTCGAATGGAAGTCTGCAAAAAGTTTTATTTTTTCTGTTACGCAAATTTCAAAATTTAAGAATTGGTGACTTGACTTTTGTTTTAGTTTGTTACATTCGCATTACACCATGTTTTCAAAAAGAAATTACATAAGAGTTGGCCATGGAAAGTAGAAGTAATGTCAACAGCAAGATTTAGAATCCTTTAACTTTCATCAATTCAATTAAGCTAGAATTATAATGGGTTTTACAATAGAATACAGCATGATCGGCTTACACAACTGCAGTTAGCAGATTTATTTATGTAATCAGAATATAAATGATTTAAGGGATTTAATTAAATATAGCAAACCTAAGCTAAAAATTATAAGCTGATATCGTGTTAGAAATGCTAAATCTTTCTGTTGACGTTAATTTGGTCAACCCTTATGTAATTTCTTTTTGAACACATGGTAGAAGATTTATCTGTACAATTTTGTATTGCACTCGCCATACAATTTTTAGCTTCAAACGTTAAGATTACTTTCAACGCACTTCTACCACTTGCAAGATCTTTTACACCAAATTGAAGCTCCAAATTTTAATTGCGTATTACAAAAAGCAATACATTATTTTATTAATTTTCTAGAGCTTTCTGCTGTTATATATCCGTTGCGATGCGTAACTAGGCCAAGTATTATTCAATTGTTTCCTCTACCTGCGGCGATGTGTTTTGTTCTTCGGTTTCTTCGACTTGATCGCACGCGTTTGCTTCGTATTAACCTTTGCCTTTAATGCTAGTTTTTGGGAATTAATAGAAACTTTCTTCATGTTTACTATGATTTTGTGTATGGTTAATGTAAGCTATTGAGGTATGAATTTCTTTAGAAGTCTGGTTTTGATCGTAACAAATTGGCTATGTACAGTATCTTAGAAAGTTTAAGAGTTCTCGTAAACTAATGGACTTATCGGTTGTACAGAAAACTGTTTCGCCACCCTGGTAATTTGGAATGCTCTTGGATATTTATAGAAATGTCTTCACTGTAGCTAGTCAAATTCGCCCAGGGGTAGTCGCTCTCGGAATAATCCCACCTTTTAACCAGGGGTTGATGCCTCGACGGCCCACAACAAGAGCAGCGCTTGGCATAACATCGAAGAATCACCACAATCCACCCGATTCCTTTGAAGCTCCAACACACCCACACAGAACCGCTTGCAGTCCCCAACAAGGCCTCTGATCAACTGCCTACTCACGCCACGCTGCAGCCGAAGAAAAAAACTGGAAGGGCCATTCATTCTCTCTCTCTCGCACTCATGGGCGTTGTTCGTCAAATACAACTCGTGGAATATTCTAAAACGCTTCTCCAGACAAAATCGATATTCAAAACTCGCTCGCAGCGGCCGGGCTTGTCACCTGCACGCTTGCTTCCAGGAATTCTGGCCTGGCGTGCACAAGCCAACTAAAGCGGCCTATACAGCGTGCGCTAAAACTCACTAAAAGTTTGCATAGAATTTGATATGCCTAAATTCAAGCGAAAAAATATGAAAAACCTATATACACACGGGGTCGTAATTTAGAAAATAAATAGCCGTACGTTCGTACACTTTGAAAATATCCTGACATGTTTTCTATTAATTTGCTTATTTATTAATTATAGGTTTGCTAACACTTGTGGTAGTCGTTAACCCCTAAAACAAGGGAACCCTTCCTCACTTTCCACGGGGAAGGTTAGCCACCTACCCGGCCTAAGGTCAAAGAGGGCTCATAGAGCCACGTTGTGGTTAAAACAGGCCAGTGGCCTATAATAAGAGGAAGAAGAAGCAGAAATTTCAGAATAAAAATAATATAATGTATTTTGAATGTTTTTCCGAATACGTCCTTCTGCAATTTGAATTGGCCCAAACTTCTAACAATAGGTTTACTACTGTTGTTTGTCGTGTTTACTTGTGTAATCTCTTGTAAATATGCAGGTAGAGAAAAAGGTGAGGGCTAAATTTTGAGGGAACGTACTATATAACATTTCTTAGTAGCGGTAGATCCTCAAATAATTTATTCTGATAATTGATTTAGACTAAGATGTTTGAAATGTCTGCCGCCAGGTAAGAGTTTACACTTTTATAGCAAACCATTAAGCTCTTGAATATGTGGTTATATACACTGACATTAAAACTGAACTGAACCTTTACAGAAGAAGCGGTTCTTTAAGAACAATTCAATGTAAAAATAGAAATTGTTTGTAGTTTCTAGGGATTTTGACAACTTCATTCGTCTAGCCCTGATCTAGAACCGCCTATTGAAACGAGGCCAATACATGGTGCTCATCATCGATTAAGTTAGTAGTTCACTGGAGTTTAAAAAAATAAGTTTGATAACGTCTTTTTCGTTGTTTGCCCAGACAGTGGAAATGTTTGATTTTGTACTCCCATTCATAAAGGTTATATATCCAAGAGAAAATCTTGCATTTTTAATTGGATGGATGATGGAATGTGAGATGAGTAATGAATGAACTGCTGACGCTACTGATTTTTTGGAAGACTCAGGCTCATCAACATTTTTGAGTAAATTTGCTTTGTTTCTCTGAGTCGAAAAGCACTTACTAGTTATTTACAGACAATACCCTTGTAACAAAATGAGAAGTATTCTGGATTAAATTTTCAGTACAAAAAATACAAATTTGCCATAACGTTAAAACGACAGATAACAACTGCCAAGTTCAATATTTAAAAATACCTCTTTTCGCCTTTTTTTTTAAACAGGATTAAAGACTCCTTACTTTTTGCACAAATAGCTATTTAGGTAAATATAACAGTAATATTTAAAACACCAATTTTTGTGTACGAAAGAATGTTGTTTTTTCGTTTAGTTACTATTCTCTACCACATTCCTTTAAATTTGTTTTAGATTAAGTAAACTGTGAAAATTTAACATAGTGTGACTCCTAGGTAAAACAAGTATAATAACAACATAACTAACAACGTGATAAGTATATTCTTAAATCATTAACGTGCTTAAAATACATTTTCCTGTCAGGATTCTTCATACAAGCAGAGCTTCTGGAAAATTTAGTATTTGAACAAATCCGATAACATTTCTAGCGTTGGATATTTATCAATAAAAGGATTCCACGCGTCTTAAACAAATATCATTCCCACAAACAGCAAACAGCCGCATGCTGAGTTTGCGAAAATTTGCTAAAACAAGAAAACAGTACAGCAGCATTTCTAATCCGCAAAACAGCCAATTCCGACGCAGATTATTTTATCTAATGAGGATATAAATATTTACTATTTTAAGTTGTTATCGATAACTCTATAGATAATTCCATTGACGAGTATTTGTTTAATGATATATTTATAATTGCCTATGATTCATTGCTTTTTATTTCCGTTTAACGAGTAAATGCATAATTTGCTTTATAAATTGCAGTTAGCTTAATCACACCGCATTTGCTTAATGGTTTTTGCTACAGCTCAGAACGCGCAATCTGCAATTAGACCGATTATTTACTTACACGCAGCTCGGAGTTATTCAAATTAATAGCTCAAGAATGCAATTGGGTCTTAGCGTAATACTATACCCTGATTTCTTATGATTGGAAAAATGCTAAAGGGATTAATATTGCTACTTAGTTTTATTGGTGGTCAGCAGATCATAAACCACGTTTTTTTGGAACAACATTTCATGTTTGATGTGTAAAACCTCGTTCAACATCTCTAGATCCGAAAAGGAAATGTATGATTTCTATTTAATACTTCTTATTCTTATAGTCCTTTGTTTGGGATGGTTTTAAAAAATTAAAAATATTCATATCAATCGTTAATATAAACTTGGAAATGTAATCCTTAAAAGTAAACAGCATTGGTAATACGATTTTTAATTTAATTTTTGCCGAAAATTCTTCTATTTGACTTGCAAGGTTTTGTAAGGTGGGGTGAATAATTATTTGGAAATATCCAGATCTGGTCTTGAGTAAAACATTTAAGCAGTTAAATCTTTTGACCAAAACTCATGAATTATTTAATAAAATACTGTACAAGGTCTTATTTTTTATTTTCGTTAAAAACAGTCTTCCACTCTGCCTTTAAGGACTTAGCGAATGGTCCAAAGGAAGTGAAAATACCCCCTTTAAGTAATTAGTACTTAAATAAAATCCGTTGTAAAGTTGGGCGTTGAGAAATTGCAAAAATTGCAATTTTCCTACCTTTCAAGAGTCTTTACAGCCTACTGGGTATTTTATTTATAAAGACTTGTCGTGAACTGAAGATATCCACATGCATTTATTGATAGCATAAGAGAATATCTATAACCTTCCAAATTATGGGAATAGCTCAAATATTAATTTGAATTTTTGAATGCGGTCTAGAATTGTCATGAATGAGGCGAACTCAGCTGAGAAGAAAAGTTCAACTCCCGAATTTTTCTTTCCTCATAGTTTAGTATAGAATAGTGACAATTGCAAAACCAAACAATTTCAAATACAACTAACTAACTTGAATTGAATAATTAATTAAATCATTAATAGTTGTCTTCCACATAGTTTTTTTACGTAAGATTCAAATATAAGTAGTTGATCCAAAACATTTTCGATAAAAGTGGACATAGAGATAAATATGAAAATTACTTAGAGCTACCGAGTTTACAAATTAAAATTACCCAAACCTGATTCAAAGATGCTTTGAGATGTGTCTGACTATGAAGGTGTAACAGTATAACTATAAATTTAATAAAACTCCGCGGTCCCCTACCAGGAGCGTCTCTAGCTTACCTGCAGCACGGGTACAAAGTCTCAAATGCCGCCCCGTCTGGGTTGTGAATTAAGTGGTTATGAAAGATATGTGATATGAGTTGAGTGAAGTTAAATACTGAACCATTCCTAATATAAACCAAGCACTTTTATTTATGACTTATCTCACCATCTTACAGCATTAAAATATCGATTACAATATTAAAAGTGATGTATACTATTTTTCAACAATCAAACTCAAATTTTCTTGATTTTCTTATTGCAAATTCTTTCAAAACGTCATTTATACGGACGTTAATGTCGTTTTTAATACTTATTACAGCTAGATTTAATAGCATTTGTTGTGTCATACTGGATCTTAATAAAATTTTATAATTGTTAGCTTCGAAAATGATCTTTTACTCTCAGCAACAGTAACAGGCAATGTTAAACAAATGCGTAAAACAATTGATAAATCTGGCAATATGCTAATTAGGTTATTTTAAAACAAATTTTCAAAACATCTACTGAAGATGCGGTAGATTTTAGATACGCCGGTAAAATTTGTATTTCATTCAGTAAATCCACTGCATTTATATTCGACTGACTAGTTTCAAATGCGCCAGTATTTTAGTTTATCATCTGAATCTAAGTTTGCTAAAGTGTGAAGGCTGTGTACAAAAAAGAAGCACCTGTTGCGACCTTCCATATAATTTAGTTATGACGGTTTTTAATAGAAAAAGAATTGACTTTAAAGTGTAATTATGGATTTTGTTAGCATCGTTTCGTAATCAAACACAGGCCTCATTTTCCTAGGTCGCACAGTACCGATTGCGATTGCTACTCTCACAATCCAGTTTTTTAGCAATGACTGCAGATTTATTTAGCATGTCTGTATAAGCTAAGTCTGTTCGTCCTTACTTAAGTATTTTTTTACTTCTTCTAACATTTGACAGCCTCTAGAAGTATCATAATAGATTTCTGCATAGTTTTTCTTACAATATTAATTTTTAATAAAATATTATACCAAGTGACTAATGAACAAACAAATTTGTATGACTTTATTTTTGAATTCAAAGAATTTTCCAAGTTTTTGTGTCTATAAATAAAAATAAATCATATTTTTTTTACAAATTAAAACGAACGGATTTCACGGCGTCAATTATGCTTTCCCACAGTGTATCGCAAAGTGACTTTAGAGTTAAAAGTGGGAAGTTCCTTCTTTAAGATTTTCCACCGTGACGTTGTCGCCGAGAAAATTAATATACTTTTTGGACAATGTAAAAAAATTGGTGACTTCGAACGAACTTTTTGCAGCATAATTTAGAACTAAATTAAGACTATGTGCTTCACATGGTACATATCATGGTGTAAAGAATACTAGGTGTAACGTTCCACAGAATGAAGGCATTGTGGGCGGGGTCTCAAATTCAACCGATAAGAATAACACCTACAAAAGGCGCGAATTTTAAATGGAGATGCGTAAAAAAAATAAAAAGAGATGGATTAGTTGTTTTAAATGCAAGTACCGGCAGTGTGCCGTAATTTTTTTTTTGTATACTGAAAAAGAACAAGAACCATTTTGGTTTTATTAAAGAATTATCCCAAACTATTTGCTTTAAAAATTCTGAACCATTTTGGTTTTATTAAAGAATTATTACAAAGTCTTTGCTTTAAAAATTCTGTCATTCTGGTTATACGTTTGGTAGTACTGCAGTGTATTGTTGGTGACAATGTCTATGTCAAATTCGAAGTTAGGTTTTCCGTCAGATTGACGAAAAACCTAACCCGCTAACCTCGAATTTGACATTGACTAACAATGCCAGCAACAATATACCATATATGTATTACTTATTATATTGTTAGTAAGACCTGGGAAAGCGCGAAAACATTACGGCGCCGACATAGTCTCACACTGAGTACTGCGCGTCTCGTTCGCATGCCTGAAAATTCGAACTCCGCCTTTAGAAGCGAATTTTAAACTTAACCGCTAGCGCACAGCTCACCAAATACATCGAAGATTTGGTTGTCTGTCTCACTTAAGCTGTGACCTCCCCACTCAGCCGCTAGCAATATAATAGATATTAAATATATGCAATACACATAGGCGGTCATGGTTACACCATGATCACGGCCATGATGGATTTCCTGAGTAGGTTCATTGGGGATTGGTAGACATCTCCCCTCTACTTTCTGAACGATTGCGCTCTTCAACGTTTCATCTTGTATTCTTTACACCATGTAAGCAACTTCGTTTGCTTTTCATATTAGCATCATTGTCCTAACCCTGACCACCCACGTCATTAGTATTAATATTTAAGTTTTGTTTAAATTAAATAAAAACGTAGTTATTCCCTGGCCTGTCATGTCAGTAATAGAACAAAATCCAAGAAAATGCTCCCTTAGCTCAACATGTTTTATTGAGGGCTTCAAATAGACAAATCTAAAAACTGCCTGTAATTCGTTCCTCATGACTGATGTCTGGTGTACAATCTAAAATAATAGAATAATATTTAGAATGTTTTAGAGTGTTAACTATAGTTTTTTCCCTTATTACAGTTAGTTTGAATGTTATGACCAAGGTAATGAGTTATATTGTGGTTATGGCGTTTTTAACGCCATTTAAGTTCTCTGCTATAACATTATCAAATTTTGAAATACTTTCTATTAATGTAAAAAAAAACTTTGGTTATCGTTTTAAAACAACTTTTCCATACTTCCTCTTTTTCACGAACCATCTTTATAGAATCTACGGTTGCTGTTTTCTCCAAATTGTGTTTTAAGTCGGCATATTGCCTCATCTATCAAAACGTGTCACGGTCTGAATATTTCTAGATAAATGACACCAATCGTTGTAATCTGTTAACCATTAAAGGCATTCACAGAACTGTTGAATAGCTTGCAATAAAAACAAAATACAAAATCGCTAGATTTTGAATAAACGAGCCAGTCCCGAATTACGGTTTCAATATTTCCTTTTTAAGAAAATACACAGTCGAAAAAGATCGATTTTGAATCACTTGTGGGATAGATAAAATTCTTGATTTGCCAAAGAGCAGGATCTGTCAATGCATCGGCACTACCTTGCGGTCCAAAGTATCAGTGCTAGGATCAGAAAGTTCAGCAACTAATACCGAGGATGAGACTGCTGCTGCTGAACTGGTTGAAGGTTTTGGTTCAAGAAACTTCCTAATAGAACTCCTTACGCTTTCCGTTTCGGCACTGGAAACCAGAAAGTCTCTTCCATCAAAGATCAGCAATCATTAAATAACTTTTTCACTAATTTACATAAATAACAGAAGACACTATAACTTATCTTTTATTTCATACTGATGTCAAAAATGAAATTTTTCGAATTATTTATGGTACAAAAAATGGAACATTAAAGTCTTAGTACTTCAAAGTAAAATATAAAAGTTCAAGTACTTCAGTACGTCAGTGGTTGATATGAAATTTGAAATGATTTACAACTTTTTATTTAAAATTCATTAAACTTGCAGTATGAAATAAACCGTTGTATTCACCACGAACGAAATGTGTTTTTAAAGGTCCTCGCAAGTAATTCCGTCATCGGCTGACGTCTTGGCCGTAAACAATTTTCTCGTCCTTTAAAATGTCACTTTTCGTTCTAGATAAATAAACTACTATTATTTTACAATTGATTAGTACTATTGGTATATAACCCGTACAACAATCCTTAAAATAGACTGCCTCTCGACAGTTTTTACGAGCGGTATAGCATGGCAGGCAAACTATAACTACTTTGCGTAGGAAACAGATACCAACGTAACTTATTACCTCTTATTTTACAGTTGATTGTTACCATTGGTAGATACCTCGTACAACAATCCACGAAATAGACTACCTCCCCACAGTTTTCACTAAAGATATAGCACTGGAGCACAAACAAACATATGTACTAAGAAACTAAGATAAATACGCGCGAAGGGCTTATTTATAACGTCAGGAAACGTATTCGAATAAATTCGGAAATTACCTACCTTTGTTGGGCTAAGTTAAATAAATTAGGAAATTACCTACCTTTGTTGAACAAGTCAAAGAGCTTTAATTTTTAAAGGCTACCAAGGCTACTACTGACCTGAAAAAACCAGCTTTCGTTTAAGTATTTAAAAAAACAGTTTCGATTTGCAATCGCATCTTGCCGTGTCAGTAAAGTTTTTGTTTTGACTACATCTGGAGACCCTGCCGGAATGAAGTATGCAGTATGTAAGGACACTTTTTGAATTTAGCGTTTTTTCGCTTTTGTATTCTAGTACTTTTACCGCTTCGTCTACGCTCAAATTGATAGTTCAGCTAGGTTTCAAAACTCAACCTCGTTCATTTCAAATACTAGCGTCTCCCGGCCCATTTCTTTATATCTTGGGCAACGTTTTATTCAAATTCACATGTGGTTGCTTGCCGTATAAATGAAGCCTTATCTTAATTGCCAGTTTAGCGGCCCATTGTCTGACTTTCACACTTCACCTTAGGTTTAGTCCCAGTATACTTTTCTTCGCGCGAAATTCTGATAAACTGTGTTGCACAACTTGACGCAATACTGACGTTTCTGTTCGAGTTAGAGAGAGCAAGTAAGTAACCCATGCGCGTGTTTACTTGGGCTTCAAAATTCTACCGGCACCCTTGGAGGGGACAACACGTGTGACCGTTTGTTGCGTTACGGCGGTGGCGAAGGGCTTCGGCCGGGCAACATCGAAATTTATTGAAGCTCTGTGTGGGTGCCATCGGTCGAGTTTTTGATCATTTAAGTGACGTTTTGTGTAGTTATAAGCCGAGGAATTCTGGTATCGTGGAGTTGGCAATCTCCAATTAACGCCTTTGATTGGAAACCTCTTTTGTGCTCATCGTTTGAAACAAAGTTATCTTGCCTTGTTGATTACGTTATTCGTTCTACCCTTTGGCTATTTAACATCATCTAGACTCGTTCTACAGATAGCATCCTGGGCCGTCTCTCGCAGTTGATTTCATCATGTTGGGACAGCAACTTGGGCACGGCGTGCAGCACCGTTGGACATCGTAATTAGAGCAAGCTGAACCCCTACAAGGTACTGTGTCTTTTGTAGTAATTTTAAAGCACACAATGTGCAGTGAAGTGATTCTTGAAATGTCGCCATTTTACGTAACGTCATTATTGTCATTTAAAATTAAGCGTTTGAACTGTTGTTACTATTCTTAAGTCAATTTGAGTATTTACCGTCGAGTCTTAATTTTTGTGCTCAGCTTACGTTGTGGGATTAAATTAATTACAGTAATTGAGTCAGATTTGATTATTTACCGTCAGGAGTTATTGTTTGCAAGTAGTTTTATTGCGTCATCAAAGTTGTTACCTTTTTTTAATCAGCTAGATCATTTTCTGTATAGTTTACCGCTTGTATTTAGATTCAACGTTGCGCAACTAATAACATTAACTTTTATTAAGTATTTATTTTAATGTTCATTGTTAATCTTGATATTTCCATGTTAATATAGTTCATCTTTAATCAGTTGTGCTTTTCTTTAGTAGATTTATGAGGTTTGCATGTTTTTGTGATGTCTTTCCTCTGTAAAGAAGCTCAGACAGCTGTAGGAAAATTGAAGTCTAACGGAGCTGCACGTAGACCGTCGCTCAAACACTACCAAGGTTGGATTCGAAAGGTTGGGCCATCGCTTCCACTTTCTCGGTGAGCCCACCTGTGTTTTCTCGATTTAGTAAAGTGGTGGCGTCTGGCGTTTAACTTCTTTATGTCGTTTACCTCCCCGTCTTCTTCTGAGTCGGCAGCTTTTGTTACAGCCCATTGTAACGTAGATGGGGCAACGGGTGCGAGAATTTTCCGATTTGTGTCTTTTTATCGGGTAACTGACGGTTGAATACTTTCACTGTCAAATTCATATCGTAACGACGTAACAAGTATGGAATTATATAGTGCGAATTCAACTGTTTACGTTTTGTCGTCGTCGAACTATGTTTATGTTTTGTTCAATATAAATAAACATTTTATCTCACAATTGCTACTATACATTCTATATAGGGTGAGTTAAGATAGCGGCACGCCCCTGTTAGTTCATTTAATATTGATATTAGAACAATAATTTGTTAACAAAAGATGTTCAGAATTATATGCTCTATATTATTGTATATTTATTTTATTTCATGGCCTACTGAGGTTTGAGCAGTGACATTCAACTTTCTTATTTTAAATGACACCCTGTATATTTTTTACATTTTTTCGGAAGAACTATCTTTTCTCTATACGGTGCTATAAAAATATTGTGGTGTTAGATGGGAAAAGTACACCGTTAAACATGAATAAAGTTGAAAAATGTCCAAATGTAGCAACTTCATCTAGTAGCCATCAAACAAAACAGTGAAAAAATTAGTTGTTTTTTTTGTGTTTTGACGTTTCCATAACTCAAAACCGAAATAATAAGTGCATTTACAATGGCTAACCATGTTCATTTTTTAACAAATTTCCTGATAGAAGGCAACCAAGTAGAGAAGTTTTTCGAAAAACTTTAAGAAGATTTCGCGACACTGGATCCGTTCAATATCAGAAACATCAGCAAGATAGATTTGTAATTAATGAAGACGTTGAAATATATGTCTTAGGTGCAATAAACGTCAATCCACATATCAGTACGAGAAATTTGTCATCAGAAACAGGTATTAGCCAAACCGCAATTGTTCGTATTATCAAAAAACACAAATTTCATCCTTACCATTTGTGTCTGACGCAACAACTCACAGACGACGATTATGTGAGTCGGAAAAATTTTTGCATTTGGTTAATGAACAAATTCAGAACAGAGATGCACTTTTTACGAAAAATCTTTTGGAGTGACGAAGCGACATTCAAGAAATCCGGTTCAGTGAATCGACACAATCTACACTATTATGCAACCGAAAACCCTCATTGGATGAGAAATGTTGATAACCAGCATATCTGGTCGTTGAACGTTTAGGCAGGAATAATCGACGATCATGTGATAGGGTCACATTTTTTTATGGGGCTTTAATAGGTCAGACCTATTTTAATTTCCTTGAAGAAATCCTTCCTGAGTTAATAGAGGATGTGCCTTTAAATATACGGCAGGGAAGTTATTATCAGCACGATGCTGCGCCACCCCACTACAGCAGAATGGCTCGAAATTTTTTAAATCGCGAGTTTGGTGCAAAATGGATTGGCAGAGGCGGCCCTGTAGATTGGCCCCCAAGGTCTCCTGATTTAACGCCACTAG